>JAVQJD010048816.1:0-38608 GCA_036023655.1 Nannoperca australis
CCAGGTGCTCCACGGATCCTCACCACACCGTCATAAACCTATACACTAAGAAAGAAATCAACTCAGTCTTTACTTTTTATACACTTGTAGCACTGTGGGAAAACCACCCCTCCCTCTGAGGAGTCACCTCATTATGGCCTTGAAGATGTTGGTGTGCTTTTCCTTGTACCCTGCCCTTGACTTCATTAGCTTTATCTTTTGGCCATTCTCTGTTTACCAGAAAACTAATTGTGTATCAATGTCCAGTAACTTTAGGTGTTGTTCTTGTTTGTTCAGCCATTACTGCACCATGTCCACTTGCCCTTTTCTGATTATAATTACCTTGTGTTTTTGTGCTTGGTACATATTGGCTGTGAGCACTGAGCTGTGTCCTCCTTGACTTGACCTTTCTTTTCAATAATACTGATTCATTACCAGTGATTCGACTCCTCTCAATGCACCTTCAAGGCCAGTTTGCAGAGATAAATTGTGATGGATTTAAGTTTTCATGTGATGGAGAAAAAGCACAAAAGAAGAGGTTGCTTTCCAAAATATATGCTCAGACAAACTTACCAGGTCACACAGACAAGGAAAACATGCTGTAAGGTTTCACTAAACAAAACTAATAATGTGTATTTCTCTCCAACACACACTGAAGGTAGAGCTGAAGAACATTCTGACGAAATCCAACCAGATTTTCCAGAAACAAGAAAAGAAATGGAGGAACATGGAGAAGACTCTCAAACAGATCCAGGTGAGGGGAATATGTGACCAAAATGTCTTCATACTGTTCTCTACGTCCCAGAGTATAACTGAAAACATGTATACTTGTGTATAAAACAGGAGGAGGTGAGAAAAACACAGGACCACTGTGAGAGCGTCTTGGTCAGCGTCACTGACTCCGTCCAGAGACATTATCTGTCAGTGAGGAAGCTGATTGGAGCTCAGGAGGAGGCGGCGACAGCTCAGGTTCAGATCTCGCTGCAGACCCTGCAGGTGAAGATGGAGAAGATGAGGAAGAGGAGTGCTGAGCTGGATTGTCTGGCACAGGCTGACAGCGATGTCGATTTCTTGGAGGTACTGTGATCACATTACCAGATCACTTCACCTGAATCTGTCAGATAGATGACGTCTCCATTTCTCTCTTGCCCAATCCTCCCTCTCTTCACAGAGATGGCCCATTCTGCGGAGCCTCTCTGAAGAAGACCTTGAGCATCCCTCCCACAAGCTTTCAGAGGATCCACTCCTTCCCTTTGAGTTCACAAAGAGAGCTGTTGAACAGCTCGGGAGGCAACTGGAGGAATTTTGTGACAAAGAATTTGCCTCCATCTTGCAAATTGGTACCTATCTTTGTTGATGTGCTAATCTTTCTCATCTTTTTTTTTTTTTTTTTTTTTTAATGGCATGTTGGCCTTTATTCACTATTCAATATAGCTGACAGTGGAGAGCAGCAGGAATCAGAAGGAGAGACAGAGGAGGACGACACGCAGCAACGATGTGAAGCCGGTACCTCACAGTCCCATGGTTTGTACTTGCTAAACTAACACGATTATTCATTTGAACTTAAGTGGAAGGTTTTCATCCCCCTCTGTGGATTAAAACTATTTCACCACCATATGAAACACTGTGAAAACTCCCTCTGTAAAGTCATTATGTTTCTTAAATATGTGCAACAACTTGCGTGCAAAAATACTTCTATTACTGAAAGAGCTCAACGTGTCTCAGCATCATATGACGTGACATGATATTTTCAGCACCCCTTGATTGGCTGATTAGCTTCAGGTGTGAAGCACCACTTACAAAGAAGCACAAAACTCCATCTCATAAATGATAACACTTCGTCCAAAAGACGGACAAGAAAAAACAAAACTGTGAGGTGAATTTCTTTTCTTGTTTGCTGTTCTTTGTAATTTGGGTGCACTGATCCATTGAAGTATAAACCAGACACAGCGGTGAAAGCCGATGTTACATTAGTAACATCAATAAAAGCTGTATTCCATTTTGGTGAGTAAGTTTCAGGGTCTAATTATTATGTTTGGACACTGTGCCATTGTTAATGTTATCAGTAACACTTGTATTTTTCCTGCTATGACAAGTGAAAATGCCAAGTTCAGGTGACCCAGAGAGCTCACACTGCACTGCACCTCAAGAAAACACATGCAAATAGATTGAGAGTAAGAAACACATCAGAAATCGGATCAATCAAGAAATACAATCTTGTAATGTGAGAAAACGCAACGAAATACAGAAACGCCCTGCAAATACACAAGTATTTCTATTTGTTTCTGTTATTGCAGCGTTTGTTTTTCTTAAGCTGCAGTGTGTTGAGCTCTCAGGGCCACCGTACTAAGTTTTTCAGTGTCTCATAGGTCTGCCTGAAGTTAACAACACTGTGAGAATCAAACAGGATGTGGAGCTCAAAACCAGAGAAGAGTTTCTGCAGTGTGAGTCTATCCTCTTATGCACTAGACTATCAGCAACATACCACCACACCTTAACCTCACATGCAAAGTAACAAAAGTACTTTACTTCACATACAAAGCACAATTTTCAGGTACTTGTATTAGAAATATATTGCACTTTTTACCTCCCAATATCTGACAACCATAGCCACTAGTTAATATTCAGTTTAAGATTTTACCTAAAAAGACACACGATAAGTTTATGAAATACCACATATTGTTAAAGATGAAGCCAGTGGTTCCCAACCCCTTCGACTTGTAAGCTTACAGAAAAGCTTTGTCAGATGTCAGAGACACTTTTGTGGGAGAAAATCTCCCAAAAATGTACCAGATGTTCCTCGGATCTTCACCACACTGTCAAAAACGTCAACATTGTGAAAGAAATAAAGAGTCCAAAAGAGATCAAATGTGAATAGAGTTTACTGAAAAATCATCTACACTTCTGTCACCCCTCCTTCTGTGGAGTTTGGTGCAGGGCGCCTCCTTATGACCTTGAGTATGTTGGCCTGTTGGTTTTAACCATCTCTGACTTATTTTCCGTTGATAAGAAAATAATTCTCTCATTCCAGGTGCTTTCTATCCCTTTTGTAGGCTAATATCTAATCGTGTCTGCCCTCCACTATCATAGTTTTAAAAATAAAAGTCTGCTTCATGTCCACTCTTATCCTTCTGTGCTTGCAGGTGCTTTGATTATGAGCTCAGTTTAGTGCATTATATTTTTCCACACTTTCCCTCTTAACTTCTTATGTAAGTAACAGCTCGAGCCTCAAAGAGGTCAAATGATCCAATATTTCCCCCCAAAAGCTAATAATCCAGAAATAGAGGTTGAACACATTTGCATATCAGAGCTTTACTTTACATTTTTTTGATCTCCCATTGATCATCTCAGATTTATCATATGACCCTTTGGAGAGGGCCGACCCTTAGGTTGGGAAACACTGGACTAAATCTGTGTATAAAGTAATTTCAATTAGCTTTACCACCGAGCAGCTACAACACTTAATTGTTACTTACACACTGATGCATAATTTTTAGCAATCTGATAATGTTATATATAATAAAAATGTCAGTCACAGGAGACATTTTACTGCAGTAAGAGTACTTTTACTTTTCATGCTTTAAGCACATTTTGCTGTTATTACTTCTGTACTTTTAGTTAAGTAGCATTTTGAATGCATTGCATTGTTGTATTAATACTTTTACTGAATTAAAGGATCTGCATGTAGACTGAACCAACAACAACAACAACAACAACAACAACAACAACTGTATTCTCACAGTGCTTATTATATCTTCACATCTTTTTCTTCATTATCTCAGATGCATGTGGCCTCAGCCTGGACCCCGCCACAGCTCACGAGGACCTGGCTATTTCTGAAGGAGACAAAGAGGTGAGACTGAGCGCTTACAAGAGTAAGAGCCCAGCTGGTCGTTACCCAGGGAGATTTGTCCACCGACGGCAGGTGCTGTGCAGGGAGGGACTGCAGGCCGAGCACTGCTACTTTGAGATAGAGGTGAAAGGAGGGAAAGCTGAGATTGCCCTTGCCTACAAAGGAATAGACAGAAAATCCCGCACTAGCCTGTCAGCTTTTGGGGCCAATGCTAAGTCCTGGAGTCTTGATCGCTCCACGCACTACTCTGTGAGCCACAGAGCTGACAGCATCCAGCTCACATCATCCCCCAGTCATCACAGGATTGGTGTTTATCTGAAGTTCAAAGAGGGAACGCTGTCATTCTACGAGGTGTCAGACAGTATGAAGTTTCTTTACAAGGTTGAAGGTGAATTCACAGAGCCGTTGTACCCAGGCTTCTGGCTCGAAGAGAAATGTTGCATCCGGATCTGTGATCTGAGCCAGGATGGACTCCAAACCACCTGACAGCAGTG
Source organism: Nannoperca australis (assembly GCA_036023655.1). Lineage (NCBI taxonomy): Eukaryota > Metazoa > Chordata > Actinopteri > Centrarchiformes > Percichthyidae > Nannoperca > Nannoperca australis. Next base: position 4,327 of record JAVQJD010048816.1, read on the forward strand.
GAAAGCTGAAATTACAATTCTTGAGGAATTTATCGCACATCAGTGTTTTCATTTGTTTTCTGAAGCTTGGTTGTGTAATCCCAAAAAACTCTGCAGTACACAGTGGATTCCTTTCACCCCTGTGACAGATTGTTAGATAATGAATGGGACAAAATATAATTGTATGAACTAGATTGAATTAGGTGAAGGAACAGAAATATAGTGGAAAGTGGGACCACTTAACAATATAACCATCCTTATACAACCTCTCATTTTGCATTTATGTTGTGAAATTAAACTATCTTAGTTTTGCCCCCTTGGATTACCTCAAGGAGCTGCCTGGACCACACTTTGGGAACCACAATCTTATATTTTTTACAACTCAATAAATCAAACTCAACTAAACAGATTAATTCAACATAACACAGCATTGTCTTACATGTTGTACATCATACATTACTTTTACCTTCATGTGATTGATTGCCTGCTGTTTTAATGTTACTATAATACTTCAGTACATTCAAACTTCAATAAAACTACAGAAGGTACACGTGCAGGTGTTTTTATTCTTAATATAATCAACAAACAGAGGATGACATGGGGAACTTAATTATTATCACTATTTATTCAACTTTATTATTTTCTGTAAGAAACATAAGAAATGTAGATAGTATATATAGAGAAGGTGTTGTTAAACAAGATTACAAGCCTACAGCCATGCTAGCACCTGTGTGAGGCTGTACTGTGTTGGCTGTGTTTTAAAGTGAATGCTAATATCTGCACGCTAACTTGCGCATAATGACAATGCTCCCATGCTGATGTTGAGCAGGTTTAGCACCTTCTTAGTTTAACTAATTAATTTCGTAGTTCAGTGATACTTAGCCAATCACAAAGTACAGAGGAGGCTGATGGGAACACCATTATATTTGTAAAAAAAGAGTGTCTGACCAGTGTTAGAGGAAAAGTAAAGTGATTGTCAGCAGGATTAATCTTCGAGGCACCACGGATATCTGGAACAAATTATCACAATACTCTGCATTGCCATCCATAGAGCCACACTGCTAGTATTGCTAATAAAAATCTCTTTCACTGTGAGAATTTTCAAGAAGCCTGCAAGAAAGATAACACTTTTGTTCAGCCAGCCTCACATCTGAGAGAATTAAAAGCAAAACAAAAAACCTTCATAACCACATTTCCAATGTAAACCTATGAATTCAGTTTTTACCACGACAGATTTTCAACTCAGTTGTGAACCAGAAAAATCCAGAAATCCGACAGCGGCTTGTTCATTCTTTATTATTAATATTTTTGGTGATTCACAATTTTTACAATAATTTGTCAGCATCATACAATCTTAATATGACTGAGGAGAGAGAGAGAGAGAGAGAGAGAGAGAGAGAGAGGCTAGAAGGGGACATTTTTAAATATGTCTCCTAACAGACAGTGCTTGAAACATGTGCTCAGTAAGGCCCTGCACCCACAGGTAATAAGAAGGAATATAGAGTTCACGCTCACACACACGCACACACTTATTTGATATACACACACACACATCACACACCCCAGCACTTGTAAGGAAAAGTTGCAGTATCCCTTCGGCTGTAAGGGGCAGTTCCTAATCATTGCTATTAACTGACACTAATGTGTCAAGCTTCTTTCAGCCTAAATTATTCTTCAGTTTAATAACTTGATATTGCTTTTACACAGACTTTGAATTTACTGCTATGAGAACAACAAAACAAATGCTAATTCTTTTGAGGTCCTAGTGAAAAAAAAGTGCATTAATCACATTCATTATTACTTTGTTACATTTACTGCTAAAACAGTTACTTTTTAAGACATCAATATATTTCACATAAATAAAATCTATCTTCAGAATAGTTTGACTACACAAGATTATTTACAGATTTGGACAACAGAGAGATCTCTACATGACGCACTCTCGGCAGGAAGTGCCTGACTCACACAGACTAAAACAAGACGAGATGAAAAAGAAATTTGTTTATAGCCACACTAGCGCTCCTGTCAGACAGTAATGCTCTTCATTGTCCTTAGATCTAAAGGGCCAAAAAAGTAAAGTTTTGCCAGAAGGTGGGATCATGTTGTCACGTAAATTAAAAGATTTAATCCTTTGTAGAGTAACCCACAGAAGGAGGAGTAAAGATGGGTCTAAAAAGGAAGTTGTATGCTTTGAATTGTCAGTTGCTCCATGGACTAACTGGTGTTTGCTGTACTTGTTAATTCTTTAGTAAACTATTCACATTTGAACTCAGTTGAATTATTTTTTGTGTTGTAGTGTATTAATAGTGTGGTTAAGATCCCGAGGACATCTGGCCCATCATCAGGATTTTTCTCCCACACTAGTCGAGGCTGTCATTATTTCCTGTCATGAACTGAGTTGTTGGACAAGAGGAAACTTTGACCTGCTGGTAGCACCAGACAAAAAATCAGGGTATTCGTGGTAAACCATCTGTGGTAAATGGAAAGGGTGCTAGTGTGGCTGAAAACCAGTAAGACCAGTAAACCTAAAGTGGAGACAGGTGAGTGGACATCTCCTAACACCAGGTGCAGCCAGAAGAACACACAGCTCTCATGAACACAACAGAGAGCCAGCTGCTGCCCGTATAACACTACACTTCACATCATACATGACCTCCAGCTCTCAGCAGCAGTTTCACATCCCACAACAAGAATTAGCGACACAAACTACAAAATAGATAAGTCTGTAAATATACAATTTAAATAAGCATAACACAAGATGAAAATATACAATTTATATATATACTGGTCACTTTTAATAGATAAATCTTTTTACTTCATCACACCTACATACACTGCAAATATACAGGAATATAAATATAGTCCATTTAATCCTTAACACCATGGCTTTGAATATCGTGATAAAAAAATAATTAAAGGTATCCTCTTCCATTTAACAGGAACTTGAATGTGCTCAGTTTGAACGTGTAGACAGTTTCTATTCACCATCAGTGTGTTTCAGGGGACTCGCTCAGACTGCTGCTTTAACATCAGTTGAACTAGGAGTCAAAGATCTTCATCACAAAGACACCGTGGCATGAGTTAATGTTACTGTCCTCTTCAACAACACTTCAAGAGGCTTATTATTTAGTGTGCACGTGTGCATTTCAGCATGTGTGTGCACATGAGAAGGAGTCCAAGGCTCACAGAAGTTCATACTAAGTTAGCTGACGAGGTTAATATTCCATAATTTGGATTTTTGCTTTCATGTTCATTTTGTTTTTGGTCCATAGTGAACATAGTTTGTGCTCCATCGTAAATATATATTGCTTTCTCGTTGTGTGCGACATATTTAGCGACATATTTTAATTCCACATGTGCATAACTGTTCAAAACGAGAGCAAGGGTTGGTAATAGTCAAATCTCTCTTGTGCTTTTGTAGCATTGTTATTTTAAGTCAATCATGGAATGGACATTTGTTTCAAATTCACATAACAAACTGTGCTTTCTGACACTGAAGAACGAAATCAAGCTTTTTGTAGTAACATATCCTTTCTGTTAAAGGTAATATAAATGTATAGATTTCAAGTGTTTTGTTGTCTATTTTTTACTTTCTGCTAAAGAAACCGAAACGAGCGATCTCCACAAGTTATATGACGTGTGTGTAATGGATGGTGAGACTGTGGCTTTAGAACAAGAATCAAATTATCCTACATTATATTACTATACTGTACACCGCAGAATGAGAACAAGAACAATACTGGCTACACACAAAACACAGAGAGAACGAGAATGGGAGAGAGTAGGAACATAAATGGATGTCTTTAGAGCAGCCTTAAGCATAGCTTACACCGAGTCAACACAAATCTACACATTGTTAGTGTTTTCTACTTCAGTGCATCAGAACAGAGGTGCGTGTCAGTGCACATATAGACATACTGTATGTACTCACTGAAATCACAGCATAAGATCTAATAGAAAATAACTTGTTTTGTGTTGGTATGGCTGTACGGCTTTGACACAGAGTACTCATGGGGCAGCAACGCAAACACTGACAGGCTTTGAACCTTAAAATGATTAAACTCACATTCATCTAGGCTCTCTGTGCCAGTGTACTGAGTGAAAACCTGCTCCACCAGCAGGACCACACTACATTCATTCTTTCAGGTCCTCTGCACTGTGCAGACAGGGATGTGCATTAAACTGTGCAGGGTCTGTGTCTGCTGAGGATCCTTATACGAAGGCAAAGAAAAGCAGATCACAGAACTTCACCTTAAACCCTGTGATGTTAAATACAGAAAAGATAGAGATGTGCAGTGTGTCACTGTCAATCCCACCCTGATTTCAGTGTTTGATCTACTGTGAAAGAGTGCTTGCAGAGCACTGCTGCAGGTGGGTCCTTGGTGTTATTGTGGGAAGCATGTGTTCAGATAAATTGGGCTGCTACATACAGTTTTGTGGTGTTAGTAGGGCAGTGGTGGGGATTCTCTGCGCTGCAGTGACCCCTGGTGGAGACTTTATGGCTGAAAGGTAAACTACGCTACAGGGTGTCAGGGTGGTGTTTGGACAGAAGTCAAGAGTCAGACTCTGGTGTGGCAGGCGTGGTCGGTGTAGTCGGTGTGGTGGGGCTGATAGCAGCGTTCTGGTAGCTCGTACCGTAGCAGATGTTTGGAGACAGGGAGTTGGGGTCCAGCGGTTTGTTCCCTCCTGGAGGCGGGTAGGCTTTGCGCGCCGGCACTGATGATAGCACCTCGCCGGGCTTGGCGCCAAGGATGGATCTGGCCTCGTCCTGCTCCTCCAGGTTGGATATGTCCTTCATCATGGTTTTACGGTAGGACACAGACAGCTTGTTGGAGCCGTCTGACATCAGGTTGAAGCGACGGGCGATGAAGACAACAGGGAGAGGAAGCATGGCCACTATGATGAGAGCAAAACACATGGCCAGTGCCCAGGGAGGGTAGCTCTGGAAGCGTTCCTGAGCCTGCAGACACGAACACAGGGTTTAGTGATTATCTTTCAGAAAGAAATCCAAAGACAAAATATTTCTCTAGATGGAGAGGAGCATAATTTAATCTTTGCCTAAGTTAGAGTTGAGCAGGTTTTGTTGTTGTGCAATAGTGGAGAATGCTATATCTAGCCATGCTAGCTGCTTGGATCTAAGGATGGTAATGTTGATCTGTTGGCCCACCACTTTGGTTCAGACCAAAGTATCTCAAAAACTATTGGATGCAATTAAATTTAAATACCAGGGTTCTTTTTGGGGACACATTTTTAACTATGAGACTTTTGTAAATTCCTTGTGACAAAATAAGATTTGAAAACAAGATAAATAAGTTGAGTGCATGTATGGAGGATAAATACTTACTTTAAGATACTTGATAATACAAATATGTCAATTAAAATCAAGTTAATTTTATTTATATAACCCAAAATCAGTCTCTTAGAGCTTTACCATCAAATAAACGACACCCTCTGACTCTAGACCTGGTAGACTTTGGTCAAGGAAAAAGCCTTTAACAGAAAAACATAAAACAATTATAAAATGAAACCATAAATGAAGACAGACACACACAGACTGACCAGCTCTTCGACCCATGCATTGTATCCTGGTGGGTTGATGGCCATCTCTATCACAGAGGCTGAGATGAGCACGATGAGGCACAGAGGGGAGACGTACTTCCACAGGTAGAAATAGATTATATTTGGTCGGAAACCCAACATGTCCTCCAGATCCTGCATGAACCTGAGGGAGACATCAAAAAATTACAGTAATAATCATGTCCCCTTATTTTACACTCGTCCGTCCCAGTGAATGTTTTATTTTTATCATTTGAGCATGATTGAATTGCAGACACATACATGCAAACCTACAGCCAGTTGTACCTTTTTGTGCCGTAAACCCAAGCGACAGACAGATTTTCCAGGATGACCACTATAGTGAGAGGCAGTCCGGCAGAGTAATCATCAAACATGGTGACAAAGTAGTTCCCTGAACGTTGAACAAACAAGAGGCCACAGAGGAAGGCCACAATGCAGCAACCCACTGAAACAAACCCAGAGAAAATGAAAAATGAATAAAAAATGAGTGTATTTGGAGGAAAAGATGAGAAATGTTGGTCTTATAGATGAGAAAATGGAAAAGTAAAATGGTCAGCTGTTTTGTTTCCTGTGAGTGTTTTGCATTCAGTGCACTTGGAGTGATAATAGAAAGCCTAATGTGCTTTAATGCTGTGCTGAATAAGGGGTTTCAACTGCTAATAGCTTATAGTGTCCTGACTGAGGGAGTCAGACGGGGGGGGTTCACCTGTGAAAAGCTCCTTCTGGACCTTGTAAGTGTCGAGGACAGGTGTGGTGATGCCGGTCATGGTGCCGATCATGCTGCCCAGACCGAGGTTGATGAGCATGAAGAAGAACATGACCGACCAGAACGGAGACGCCGGGAAATGGGTCATGGCTTCTGTGAAGGCGATGAAGGCCAAGCCGGTGCCCTGGACAGCCTGCAGAGAGACGGTCAGAGGAGTGAAATCAGGTAACAGACAGATCGGTGTAATAAGAGTCAAATAAAGAACATATGGATCCGGATGTTGCAAGACTGTGCCAAAGACTCACCTTGTTGAGCTCGTCCTCCAGGACACAAGGCTCCAGACCCAGCTGGGCGAAACTTCCCTCTTTCACCGTCTTAATGACCCCGTACATCTCAGCGTAGTCTGATGTGGTGAGATGGGTGAAATTAATATGTGGGGGGATCAGATCGTGACTCAAGACGTTAGAGTTGAGGTACCCCAGGATCTTCTCTGCATTCCTACAGTAGAGATAAAAAGACAGAATCAGAATCAACTTTATTGGAATCCAAGGAATTAAACCATCAGTAGCTCCCAACACAGTGCAGATAACTAATTTACAGGACTACATACAGCTAAACAAAGACATCAAGCTAAACAAATACAAGCAAACTTAAACATGTACATATTATCTACAATTAAGGCTGGACATCCTTCTATGTAGACAGTAACATTGAGACAGGTACAAGCTGATCCAGTGCAGCTAGTTGTTAAACAATCTTTATAGTATGCTGTCATTAGCATTCAGCTCAAAGCACCGCTGTGCCTTTGAGCTAGCATGGCTGTAGACGTCTTTACATTGTATTTTTCAATGCCGCGAGTAGCACAAACAAAATTCACTTGGAGGAATTTCAGCGGCATACAATATATCGCCAAACCTTAGCTAAAACCAGAACTGTGTGGCTAGATTTTAATTAATATACAATTATCTACATGACAAGAAATTAAACTGACAAGTGGTTGATATGGTCAGGTGATTTTCTTTTTTGTTATGACCCACACACAGTATGAATTACTGCCATTAAACCCATTTATGGCTAAATGGCTTTTGCATGTGTGAACTTACTCTACGACACACTTTTCGTTCATGAGGTTGGCCTTGAAGCCCAGCACAGCGAACACCACCAGTGTGGCCAGAATGGAAGTGAGGAAGTTGATGACAGAGACGAGCACGGCATCAAAATGACAGTTGTTATCGATCTTGTTGTAACTGGAGAAGGCTATGACTCCTCCAAACCCGAGACCCAGGGCGAAGAAGACCTGGGTGGCTGCCTCCCTCCACACCTGGGGCTCCAGCATCTTCTCCAACTGTGAGGGACAGAGAGAGAAAGTCACTTTATTACTGTACAATTAAGCATTTTCCAACATGGCTGATGTAATGTATGCATGGCTAAAAGTACTGGGACAAAGCAGTTCTGTCAGTCTCACCTTGGGAGTGAACATGTGTGCGATACCATCCACTGATCCCTTCAGCATTAAACCCCTGACCAGGAAACAGAACAGCACCACGTACGGGAAAAGAGAGCTGAAGTACATCACCTGTGAAAAGCAAAACATACATTCAGGAAAGGGAAACCAGTGTATCTCCTCATGGCATCCATTTCTGTCTCCTCCTCTGCACTACCTTCCCGGAGGAGGCGATTCCTCTAATGACGGCGAGGCAGACGATGATCCAGGCCACCAGCAGAGACAGGGTCATTTTCAGGTTGAGGCCGCCGCTCTCTGCGATGGTGCTGGTGGTGTTAAGAGTCTGACGGTACCAGAAATAGGTCGTAGCTGAGCTTTTCTCGCACTCCGGCTCCACAACTGTATAGTTTTGCAGACAGAAGGAGATGGAGCTTTAGTTTGGGTGATAATGAAGGGAAATAAATGGCTGTGAAGATGCAGCAGGGAGGTTTTGATGTTGCTGTGAGGAAGATATATATATTTACATATATATACACAGTACTTAGTGTGTGTGGCTGAATTTGAAGCCAGCAGTGTTACGTTTCTCCACATAATATTGCAGGACGGTGCAGATTTATCCATGTGGTTGCACACACACAGACACAAAAGACAAGGAAATGAAAGGATAGCTTTTTATAGATGTATGACAATTTAATCTGATGAATTCATGATGGCCTCTGCTAAATTCCTTGTTTATTAGGCACTGTCTGGGTCCATCATTTGTCAGCCACACTGGCAACAGATTCTGTTAGAAGCACACAAACAGTGTCTGTGCTCTGAGTGAAATGTTTTACACTCTGCCGCTGTCCTTCAGCATTAGTGTCCTTCAGTCTGAACGTCTGAATCTCCGCTCCCCGTCTGTCTGCCAGCAGCCACAGCCTTGCTGAGTCATACACATGCTGAGTGTTTCTTGGCTGCCACAGGGGTTATGTTATTATCGCTTTTTAATCAAATGAACTCCAGAGGGCTTTAATCTGTGATATGTCCGTGAAGTTGCGACAGTAAATTGTAAGGAAGTTAACACAGTTTATCTGATCTGCTTACTGTAGGTGTGTCGATAGAATGATGTTGCAGCGCTAAAGTGTGTAACATGGTGGCCCATTGAGGAATTACTGTGGGAAACAGTATTACAAAGACTGACATTAATAATGACACAAATAGATATTGTAACATAATCCTGAAAACGTACACACTCTTGATATTAGAAAGAATACATTTATTGTAATGTCATTTGATTTCACAGGTTGATTTGAAACCTGTGCCTTTGATTGATTAATTTAAAAAACTGCACTTTTATTTCCTTAATTGATTTTGGGGCAGCTTGTTTTTACACTGAAATTGTATTTCTTGTCTTGATTTTATGGATGACAATGTCGTTCGGTTTTCTACCACTTCGGTCCAGACTGAAATATCTCAACGACTATAAGATGGCTTACCATGTACATTTTGTACAGATGTTCATGATCCTCAGAGGATCAATCCTACTGACTGTGGCGATCCACTGACATTTCCTTTAGTGCCACCTTGAGGTTCACATTTTTGGTTTTTAGTCAAATGTATCCTGCAATTAGCCATTCTGCTAATAAGCAACTGTTAGCATGCTAACCACGCTAAAATAAGATGGTGAACATGATAAACATTATACCTGCTTTGCATCAACATGTTAGCATTGCTACAATCTGAACGTCGCACATCCTCAGTTCAGATTGTATTTACATTTATATTGCACTCACTTTGCACAGCTCTTCTTTTTATTATGATTGTACATTTTCTACTTAGTGGTTTTATTTAATTATTTCTGTATATATCTATGCTCTTGTTGGCACCCATGCACCAAAACAAATTCCTTGTATGTGTAAACCTACTTGGCAATAAATCTGATTCTGATTCTGATTCTGAGCATGTTAGCATGCTGATGTCGTGCCTTAGTACACCTGCTAGCATGGCTGCAGATTCTTGTTCTTTGTCTATTTGTACTGTTTTATATTTCTAATCCATTTTATTTTCTCTTCTCTGTGTTTTAAATTTTGTTCTAAATCATAAATCTTCTGTATCCAAAATACCTTACAGAAAATGACTGTAATGTCACTCACTGGCAAGTGTCCCATTCCTTCTGATTGGACACTCGCTCCATGGAAGAGGATACTGGAAGGACTGGAAGAAATAAAAGATGCTCCAGCCGATGATCACATTATAGTAGAGACCCACAAAGCCACACACCTAGATAGATAGATAGACAGAAAGACAGACAGATAGATAGATAAACAGATTGTAACCAATTTGTAATTCGTTTTACAGCATGCCCTCTGCTACGTGACATAAACAGCCAACATAAATTACAGTTACTAAATTACCAATTGAAGGTATCGCATTTTATACCTCCACTAAATTGTATAAAAAGATCTGCACAGAGAGAGGAAAATATGCAAATGAAGCAGCATGCTTTGTGTATGTCCCATGTTGCTGTCAGTCTTCTGAGCAGCCTTGCCAGCCAGGACATGCACGAGCTAAGTAAGGTTGAGGAAAGCATGAATAATTAAAGTGTTCTCTTTTCACTGATCTTCTACAAGATATTTATAGCTACTTCTGCATCAGCCGTGCAATGCTAAAGAAAGGCTACCTTTCATTATCAAACACGTCAGTACCTCCCATAAACCCAACAGAGGCTGAGGCGGTGTGGAGGCTGTTGTGGTGACTCCAGATGTTCCTGTAACTTTATCCTGCACATTGCCATATCAGTTTCATGCTATAAACATGCATAAGACATACAAAACCATAATTGTTACCATACCAATGTATTCTTAGATCAATAGATAAATAGATAGATAGATATTTCAAGCGTTTGCTCATGCGGAAATAAAGGCACCTTCATAAATCACAAAACAGTGGCTTGTTTTTTTATCTTTAGACTTGTGCACATTTAGCAGATGTGCTTCTGTTTAACTGCAGGGTGTGACAGCTGTTCCCCCATTACAACCTCCCTGATTCTTATCAGTGGACCCACACTTTGTCTCTCCACCACTCTGCTGTCAAACTGCTTTCCCGAGGCGCCATAAGAGACTTTAACAGTTACAGTGCACCAAAGAAAGTATAATCAAGAGTATGTTTTATGGATGACAGATGATTGTCATGTACACAGATAAAAGGTACAGAAAATACATGAAAGCAGTGCTTTTTTCTCCTTACCATCAGACTGGACACCCCTATCCCGCCCAGGTTGGGACAGACGTAGTTCCAGACTCCGATGCTCCCACGTCGGATCTTCTGACCCACAGCCAGCTCTAAGAAAAAGAGCGGGATGCCGATGATGAGGAGGAGGATGAAGTAGGGAACCAGATAGGCACCTAAAAGAACAGAGAACATGTCAAAGAAACACCATGTACTTCCTTAAAGAATTCTTTAGCTCTTTTAATGTTTGTAATTTAAAGTAAATTCTGTGTTTTGAGGCTGTAGTCTGGTTCTGATGGATTAGACTGTATTCAGTTTGTTTATATTTTGTCTACCTCATTGAAATGCAGAGGAGAAAAAGTATTAGAAACTGTCAATATCATGCAATCCAATACAGCATGAGCATCACAAACAGTCTCAGCAATTACCACAGAGTCAAATTAGCACATTTTTGCCACAGTGGCAACAACAAATTAAAACTGTAAGCTTCATGGAAGTCTATATTTGTCCCTTTAGTTTAATCCAGAGAGGCATAATCAGGATGCAACCATGTCTTATGTGCAAAGGGTGAGTCATCAACCAGGACTTATAACATGTACTGCTATTAATACATCAAAAGTAGGAATTACATACAGCAATGAGACAGAGAGAAGAGAGGAGGCGAAAGGCTAAATTAAGAAAGCTGAAATAGAGAGGATAGTGAGGTTAAATGTAGTGAGGAGAATTGGGCCTTTGCCAGGATACTCATGCAGATCCACTCCATCACAGGTTATTTAAACTGGAGCCTGCGATAGGTTTGATATACAAAAGAGTCATGAGCATAAAGATATGTCAAAGGAGGGAGAAATGATAGAGGATGTTCAAAGGGAGAAGAGAAAGACATGACAAGGAAGAGGAATAATGGAAATGAGAGAGAGAGGAGGCCACACAGCGATAACTCTCAAACAACACAGACCTTTAATGCGTCTGTAATTGGGTGCCTGACAGAAAATTACAGCGTGAAAAGTGGCTGCTCGCCAGGTCACATAACCTGACTCGTCTGGGAGCCTAATGTCAGTAAATCCTCTCTATAGGCAATAAATTCTGGCCATTTGCAGTAAATCAGACACGGGCAGTAAAGCAGCAAACACAAAAACATTAAAGACTTGGAGCAATGTGAGCAGAAGCATCTTTATCAAGGTGTTTCTTACCTATAGTGAACACAGGTTAACACTGTGCACGCCTCCGATTACATGTGACACTATACAGTTACATTCATTTTTAATCGTGCTATTTTCTATTTACCAGAGTATCAGTTGAGCCCAGCCTGTCCTGCCGGCAGTAGTAATCAATAGTGCAGCTATATTTAGACTTGGCTGCTTTCTGCACAATACAGCTGCTCTCTCGGCACTACTGTGCGGAATGACAGTGGCATGTAGTTTGTGATGGTCGGGTTTTACTGAGCTACTCAAGATGAATAACAGCTAGACAAAATGCTGAGCAGATGTTGAGTTTATATATGTGAAAATCAGCATTTGTGTCTGAAAGATAGCAATAACAAATCCCTTGTGACAAATAGTGCTGAACTATACTGTGAAAATCAATATCACAGTATTAACACAAATATTTTCTATATTTCTCATGCATCATGTCATTGCAAAAATATGCAAAAACACAAAACTTGGATGTAACATATCTAAACATGAACTTTAGTAACTACTTTACTTAGTTTTTAATTACAATTTGTTATCATACTATCACAATATTATTCCACTGAAAGTTGATAAATGAAAATATTTAATTATTGCTTATAGCCCTTCTAGGCTGCGAATGACTTTAATGCTGAAACAATGTCCTAGTATTAAAGCTATATCTGAACCAAGAATGAATGGCAAACCATCTGATAGTTGTTGAAATATTTCAGTCTGGACAAAAGTGGTGGACCAATCAACCGACTGACCGACAGACCAGCCAACATTTCCATCACTACAGCAACGCCACTTGCATTGATAAAAAAATCATGCAGTATAAGAAATAAGTAATACACTTCTTTGTTGTTTGACTTTTTGGTGTTTATTTCTAAAAGGAAAATCACATCCTTTACACGTTCCACTTCATGGAAAACGTTCTTAAACGTACTTGTAGAACTTTCAGGTGATTATATCTTTATGTATTCAGATGCCATTAGTGTTTATTAACAGAAAAATAAGTGAAAGTTGGAGCTCTCAGCTCTTTATTTTCACTGTCACTGCTTTAAGTTAAGAGGAAGTTATTGTTTTTAAAACATCTGCCATCTGTAGTAAACGTCTACTTAAGTGCGGTGACAGTAAATGTGTTTTTGTGCATTGTGCAACACTACAGCTTGGACTTAATGCCAGTGACTCACCTCCCCCATTCTTCTGGCACAGGTAAGGGAAGCGCCACACGTTCCCCAGGCCCACAGAGAAGCCCACCTGGGCCAGGATGTACTGAAGTTTGCTGTTCCAGGCGGGGCGTCCATCGTTTTCAGGCACCTCTATCTGCGGGACTTTCTTCCCGGCGGCTCCTCCGACATTCAGGGAGCTGCTCTTGTAGTCGAGCGGCTCCTCGTGTGCGAGCAGGTCAGCCACCGACTCAGTGACGTGCTCATGGCTCTGCTCGCGCTGAGTCACCTTGCTGTTCTTAGGCATCAGGGTCGGGAAGGGGGTGGGGGTGGAGAGAGAAAGAGAGAGCGAGGCAGAGACTGGTAGGGAAGGGAAGAAGTGATACAGGCAGAGAGTGAAGAAGAGATGGATGGATGTAGCTGTAAGGGAGATGCTGAAGAGTGATTTCAGGTCTGGGCCTCAGTTCTGCATCGGAAAAACAAAAAGGTCAAATAGAAAATTGTGTTTCAAGGACATTATGAAAATAATGTTCTATAATTGGAAAAAAATCCCATAAATAGTCTTGATTTTAAATAAAAAAAGCAGGTTAGTGCTTCTTCTGGCTTTGATCCTTAAATAACACTTCAAACAGCCGCTGACACAATTATTCCTCCATTTAGTGCTTGGTTAGGCTCGTGATAAGACACTGGATTAAAACACATGGTTCTGCCTCTCCAGAACCATGAAGGATGTCAACATAAGGACAGGAGACCATTCATCACACCTGTGTGTTAACTTAACCTGATTCTTAAAAGAAAAAACCCAGCAGGGGCATTTATACACTGAAAAAAAAAATCTAAACACCTTTGCTCTTCATCGCTTGCGCAATGTTTTTAGTTCAGAAAAATTCCCAATCCTGCAAATTGTTCTATTTAATTTCCCTGTTCTGCAAAGCTTAACTTTAGTGAAGCTTTTTTCCCCCTGTAAATCCCCTAATCCTCTGAAGCCTCGCAGCAACAACATCCATCCTCACCCCTCTCTCAGGGAGTGGTTGGTTCAACCCAAATGTAATGGAGGAAGTGAACATGATGCTTTGGATGAAGTGCCGTCATGTGTTCTCCTGATCCACATCACGGGCTCCTGCGTAGGTTCATTACTTATTAAGTGAATCATTTCTCCATTAAATAAATTCAACACTGTGAAGCTTGTAGGTTATTTGAAGACTGTTCAAATAAAGAAACCAAAAGAGTACCTCACAATTTTTGATTCACTGTGTTTCCAGTGACCAAAGTCCTATTAAAGGAGAAGGAAAATGTGTGGCTAAAGGAAACAGTAGAGAACTGGGGCTGAGCGAAGATGCCGCACTACGAGTATGATGCAACAGCAGTGATGCTCATGAGCCTTTTAGAGCATAAACTCCACACAAACACCCTCAGAGAGATCTACAAACACTCAGAAAGTTGTGCTCAGAATGTACATTCGCTTCCCTTGCTTGTGTAATTATCATCCCTCTGTGCCTGTCAATATGAGTCTATGATACAATAATCCACAGCCATTCACAAGTCTTCATAATCCTGTGTGCATTAACTGTAAAGCCCCCAGCGCTGCTTTTCTGTCTTGTCATTCAATCCCACCCTACAGTATACAAGACACGTGATGTCAATCAGAGGCTGCATCCTCTAGCCAACACTGAGAAATGAAAACACATCAACTCACCCAACCAATAATCCAAAAAACACGCAGTTCAGATTACCCCAGCCAATGCTAAGAGTCTGACTGTGTGGAGTTTATAGCACAGTAAATGGCAGGAAAAAGCCTTTGGGTGGGCGTGCAAAGTTATCTTTCTCCTGTGTCGACCATGGCTGTGTCCTTGGAAGAAGATCTACATTTTAAGCAGAGTTAAAAACAGAAGAATTGTATTACCCGTGACGGTATAACCTGCACAAATATCTGCCGGATCTCTGTATATTTACTCTCTTTTTTGTCTATTCAGAGATTCTGCATGCGTCACAACAAGGGACAGCATTCATACATGCAGGGTATTTCCACACTGCCACTTACTGTACATCACTTCTACTAAAACCGCTTGGACAAATGTCACATCCACAGCAGATGGCGCAATATAGAGTAATGTACACTGAATTAGTACAACAATGATGTATGTCTGCTGGAATGTCGATCTTCTGTTGTGACTTCTTGGACATGATAGAGCTGAAACTGTAAATGTCAAATGTCCATTATAAGTTCCAAGTTGACTGTTTTGTCCAAAACCAAAAGATATCCTTTCACAAATGACAAGGAAAAGCATCTAATCCTAACAAAAGAGAGGCTGAAATGATTTAATCGATCATCAAAATAGCTGCCCATTAATTCTCCGTTCATCAACTCATCAGTTAATTAAAAGACATACTATTCAAAAATGTGTAATCATCACGTTAAAGACAACATATCTGAATGACCATAAATACTACTCTTTCTCACACTTAAAACATATCGTAGCTCGTCCTTATTGCCATGCAGGCGTGTTTATGCATTAGTGTAAGAAATAATCACACTGGTAACTTTCCAGCACCAACAGGGTCACAAGTTCAGCCCTGTCTGTGAACACATCACTGTTTTCACTGTCAAACACGACAAAATCATGGACATCCAAGTAAAAGTCGTACTCTCATGCAAACAAGGGCACGATCACAGGGTGTAGAGCATAAACAAGGATTAATGAGTTATATTTGGATATATAGTAGTGAACAAAATGTAACATGTGACCAACAGGATAAATAAACAGGAGACCCTGCAGGTATCAGCTTCAGTAATCAGTCCTGTTTAAGTGTCCACACTTGTTCATTAATCGATTACTGATTCACTGATTGAAGTCTGAACACAGCTAGTGGTTAATCAGCTTTTTTCCTCACTGGAAAATTACAAAGTGTTAAAAGTCTGAAGCCCTCAACAACCAACTCACTCCCACATCACTGGCAAAAACTCATTAGATCCCATAACTTTAAAAAAATGAATGAGCTGCATCGAAGCTACTACTCTAAAGACACCGAGCTCTTTTATCTCTAAAACACAGCTGAACAGAGCAGCTGCCTTCACTCATCAACACCACAACACAGGTCGCGGATTGTGAACACCAGGTGACACATCTGGTGCTGACGCTGATCGCCCAGTGTGTTTTACCATCTCTGAATTTACTGCTCGTCACGAGAGATGCGACGACTTTTTAAAACGTGCACAATCAAGGTCAAACACGATTATTTTCTGACCTCTGCGTAAATTAGAGCGCATCTCGGCCGTAGTGCAAATTGTACGCAATTATAGACAACTTCACACGACTCAAAACAAGCGTATAGCTCTGCGTTTAAGACGTCAAACAAAGCAATTGGAACTCTTTCCCAGCTGTTTGTGAACTTTCTGCAGAAATGAGCAGTCTGCATCTTTTTAAATCCAGGTGCCAACACTTATCGCGCATTCTTCTCGAGGGATGGAGGGGTTGTTTGAAGAAAAATCTTTCTCACCGCGAGTCTTTAGCACTGATCAACAATATCCAGGGTTTATAGAGAATGCAGTTGTCGAGAGAAATCTGTAGCGAGGCATGCATACATCCGCCGGGCAGCGCGTGTGTGTCGGTGTGGTACCAACTGAGCGCTCAGGACACTGGAGGACGGAGGATCACATGCGGCACTGCCCACGATTGACATGCAGGGTGGAGAGTCCGGGGCGCACAGTGACGCACAACATGCTGCTCATTGCCAGCAATAGACAAATTATCACCCGCCACTCACTTTTCAAGACTTCCGCCCATCACAGCATCTTTGCACGGGCAGGTGGGATGCTGAGAGAGAGAAAAAGGGGCACAATTGTGCGCGGATTTGTCAAGGTTATCCACTCCTACCTGAGGAAGTGATTGTGTGACGCAGCTTTCGTCATTCCTATTTCAATTGATAAAAAAAAAAAGTAAGCCATTCAACACTACTCTGTCAGGATAACAGCATGGGATGCACAGAAAAAAAACAACAACCTCGTTTTCTGGTTAGAGAAATAGTGTCACAGTTTTGTTTGCATCGCCCCCTAAAACACAGTTGGCTGTTGGTATCAACTGTCCCCACTGAGAAACAGATGAGCTATTGCTCCATTGCTCAACAATTAATAAGCATTAATAAAGGAATAAAACTCATAATAAATATACGAACAAAAAATGTATAAGTTCAGTGAAAGGGGGAAAAGAAGGACTTTTGTACTTATCTTATAATTATCTTCTAGTGGTGTAGTAAATACAATATTCCTGTCTGAAATGTGGTGGAGTAGAAGAATACAGTAGTTCAAGTACTTCACATTTGTACTTGAGTACATTGATTGAGTAAATGTTACTTTTATCACTGCCC
Source organism: Nannoperca australis (assembly GCA_036023655.1). Taxonomy (NCBI): domain Eukaryota; kingdom Metazoa; phylum Chordata; class Actinopteri; order Centrarchiformes; family Percichthyidae; genus Nannoperca; species Nannoperca australis. The sequence goes on from JAVQJD010048816.1 coordinate 21,946, forward strand.
TCTACTTACTGTTAAGACAAGAATTACATTGATATAACAGTCTACACAACACTCTGACTAACACCTTTATCTCCCTGATCAAACTTTCAGTCTACGGACTGGGTGGTCATTTCTCTATTACACAATGGACATGCGACATGACTGCAGCAGACAGTCACCCAGGGGACCATAAATCATGCACCAGCCACCAGAATATTCTCAGGTACCACGAGATTGAGGAAGAAGATAACACCGAGAGGCCATTTTTCACGCCAACCTTGGATTTATTTTGCCCCCCCCATTCCCACATGTCTGCCTCCTCGGTTGTCTTAATCACTTGAGTTTCTACACTTGCTTCTTGATGTTTCTCTTCATATGAATCATTATCATCATTATGGAGTTTGGTCTAAGTGATGCTACATAACATAAGGGTGTAAATGTATGGAATTGAGTTGCTTTAAACAGAGAACAAAATCCTGTTCAACAGTCAAACTAGCACAGTTTGGACTGATTTCAAAGAAGATATGACTTCTACAGTACATCTCTTATCCCCTGTATTTGTGATGCTTTGCAGCAGGTTTTTGTTCAGGCCGTTTTTAGGTTGAACTCAAACCCAGTGTGTAGCGACGAGCTCAGGGTCTGATCTGTTTGTCCTATTTCTACAGCTGGTCCTCGCTCTGTGACGCTTTTGACGCACCTTCTTCGAGCTGACTACTGGGAACAGTTGCCACAGCAACCTCAGGATCATATGACAGACTTTGTCTCATCGCTGCACTCTTCTTTCTGCATTCCTCCCCTAATAAATACCTTTTTCCTATTAGGAGAAGAACAACATGCATTTCAAACATCCACATACACGTGTGACCTGCTGGGTTTCCTCTCCTTAAAGTTTCTGTGGCATGCTATATGGGAGAGATGGAGATTAATATTAATTTAATCTAAATCAAAAGTAATTTAAGTAGTTGTACTATACTGATACATACTCCTACTCCAACTGTATTTCCTCCACTTGTTTTAGAGAGGTTTAGTGAAGATGATCATCTGTAGTGTTTTCTCACCTCGCTTTTGCTTCCACAACCCTTTTGTCACCTCATCTCATGGGAGAAAATGTCTGACAAAGAAACCTCTGAGGTGAAAATGAAAGACATGTCTGCACACGTGACAGCACACTGAAACAAGTCTTACATCATGATAAACTGCTCAAGTTTAAGAACAAGGATTACGATCATGTAGCATAACAAGGAACTGATTGTAATGGATTTACTGTCTTCTTCCACAAAAGTGAGTGCTGCAGGGCATCTGCTAAGTGAACAGCGGTTTGCCACTCAGTGATACACTCACATAATATTTCAGGGTTTTATTAAGCCTGCATCAGCAGCCTTGCAGGCCTGTGGGACTGTTGGCACAGCAGTGCTGCTGCCCTCTCTGGTTAGCAAATGCCCGAACAGTCCCATCTGGGTTGGAGGAGCTGCAGCTTTGTTCTGCTGTCACTTACCCTGTGTCCTTTTACTCATACCTGCATTTATTTATTGTACTTTAAAATCTTTTTCACTCCAACTGTGATGATCTGCATAATTTGTGGCACAGCTGTGGGTTGAGCTAATGCTAAAGCTACATACTGACAATAATAAAAGTAACATGCTGGTGTTTAGCAGGTATAATGTTTACCGTGTCCACCACCTTCGTTTAGCATGTTAGCATGCTAACATTTGCTAATTAGCACTGAATACAAAGGACAGCTGAGGCTGATGGGAATGTCATTAGTTATGTAGGTATTTGCCAACATACAGTATGGGGTCACCAAAGTGACAGGATTACCATTAATCCTGAGGGGGACATGGATGGCAATCCATTCAAGAGTTGTTGAGACTTTTCACTCCAAAACACAGATGTCAACCTCATGGTGGCACTAGAGGAAAAGTCAAGGGATCAGTAAACTGAGAAGGATTCTGGGAACTGGGAATGTTTCTAAATTTCCTTGGAATCTATCTAGTAACCATAGAAAAATCTCAGTCAGGAAATTCAGTGGAGGACCAATAAACAGACTGACATTTCTATCCAGAGCCACACTGCTAGCATGACTAAGAAACACTCAGCATAAATTTAAACTAAACACCAGCAAAGCTGAAGAGACAGAATTTCCTGTCAGGGTTGAATTTACAGTTTTTAACATTTCTCTTTGGCAAGCCTTCCAGGCTGGGTGTTACTACACTCATTTTCTTCTCTTAGATTATTTTAAATTAAATTTATCTTGATCACTTCACATTTTTATTACATTTTTATCCCCAGCATCCTTTTCTTTTCTCCCTGTCACAGCCCCTCTGCACAGTGTCCTTCCTCCTGTTTTATAGAATTTCTCTCTGGAATCTTTACTTCAAATATCTTCTTCCATTCTGGTTGTATCACATTTTCCTTGGTGTCTGACGTCAGCACCGTTTCACATTTCTACTCCTCTCTGCTGTTCACCTTCAGCCGCCTCTAACTTCACAATATCTCCTCCCCTGCTTTGCAGCACCCGCTTTCTTTTGTGCTGCCCCCACGCCCACTTCCACTCACGTGCGCTCATGCATTCTGCATCTGCACCACCACATCCGCCCAGTACTTTTCCTTCACTCCAGTCTCATTTATATTCCTCCCTCCCCATCCCTTTCCTCCCCCACTCCCTCCCTCCCGTTTCCCCCCTGTGTTTTACACTGTCTGGGTCACTCTCAGCTCCTAAGAAAACCTTCAGCCTGCACTTGGCTCTGTGGTATTGCTTATCTAGCCCATTATTCTGAATACAAGCACTTGAACAAACATAATTACATCTATGCTGTAGATTAATTTCTGCTGAAAGCAAGTGAATGTGAACACTTTTGACAGATGTGAATGGATAAGTCAGAGCAGTTGATGTCTACATTTGTTCGGCAACACGCATGACATTGCAACCTGTGATCAATGCACTGATGATCCAGTGACTCTTTGAGCCAAGAAGGTAAAAGTCCATTGATGTTGAAGCCAGAAAGGCTTGTTCTCTAACAATACTACCTCATCAGCATCGTACAAAACCGTGTGTTGGAAATGTTTCCCTAAGATGATGAAAGGAACAAGGGGCTTTAATTCATGCATAACTTAGTTTTATGTCATATGTGTCAAAAGTCTTTCTACAGTCTTTCTACTTTATCTGTCCATGCATCCTCACAGTATTGTAACGCCTCCTGATTTCCCCGCTGCTGTTGTGCAGGTGTTCAGACAGTGGAGAAAGTGGGTCATGTCGGGCTCAAACGCACACACTGCAGTGCTCCGCCATACAGCAACACAGGTAGTAATGAAAATGAAGAGTCTTGATGTTTAATCAGCATAAAGGTACAGTGATAAACATAACAGATTATTTAATTTAAAAACCATTTGGGTGCTGTGATACACTGTAGTGGTGAGAGTAGGCAGCTCGCAGTTAGATCGTCCAGTTCATCAAGGATTGCACGCTGGTTCAGGTTAAACAGGTGAAGGATTGGTTGTCTTTTGGTTGGTTGATGACAGAAACGTACAGACAGATCTATTACTAAGCATCTGTCTCACATGAAAGCCGGGGTGCACGGGGTCAGGCCATGCTGTCACCTTAATGCGAAACACAAAAATAGAAACTCATTAAAAGCAGTTTTTTCTCACTAATCCTTTGCAGATTTCCTCTTTGACAGCTCATTAACAAAAAACCTCTGCATGCCATTCTGTTTTTGATGGTTATAAACTGTTGCAGTATATTCAAGGTTTCATGTTTCAGGGAATTCAGAGCAGCAGCCACATTAATTTTTATCAAAATAAATTATTTAAAAGTTACTGAACGTGAGTGCATGTTGGTTGCTGGTTGCAGGTGTAAACATGCACAACGACTATAATTCTCTTTGATTAGTTTGATAAGTATCCTTTTATATGCAAGCACGGTTTTGACATAATTCACTGTTGGCTTTGGTTGCTCCATTTGACAAACAAGTGACCTGAATATTGGGAAGAGATTTAAAGCAGGAGCATCCCCCCCCCCTCATATACTCATATACACACTTTAAACCCATTTTAATACGGGGCAGCAGATTGCCTTGTTGGGCATGCGTGAGGTCATGTGACAGTCTATGGAAGAACTTCACCAGATGGTCTCTCAAAGAGGGGCCAGTCCAGCTCACAGGGTTGAGGGCAAAGCTCCTGTCCCCGTTTTTTTGGACAACATAATCCTTTAAAAATACCCCCGCAGCAAAGCACACTGCTTTTTTTTATTGCAAATGTTGTTGGTGCAACAAGGCTGATGCAACAAATAATAGGGTAGGACTCAGTTAGACAAAAAAGAGATAAAGATTGAAAGTTATTAATAGCAAATAATTGATAAATATGACACAATGATTAAGTCCTTAAAAATTATTTGGATGTGATTATTTGTCTTTTATATGGTAAACTTTATTGACTGATTAAATTAGGATGTATATTCTGTGATGGCCTGGGCAGAGAAAAACAGCATTTCATCATCAGGAAATTTAACTAACTGGAAGACCACCTCTCCCACTGCTGTCATGCAGACTGTAATCCCATGCGTGGGAGCGCCCTACATACATGCCTCAGCATTTTATTCCTCTCTATTATTATCAATAATAATAATAAAAAGCCCACAAAGGCACAAATACCCCACACAGGAGTGTGGATGATGGTTTGGGCTGCAATACAACCTGAGTCGGTGCAGTGTAATTACTGGAAGAGTAACAGGGTAAACTCTTACTCTTACAGGGTAAACTGCAGGTCGTCATGTGACCAAATGGGGAGGCTTCAGGAGGTACATTATGTATGTTCTTGAACTGATGCTGAGAGGGAATGTAACAGGAAATTAGGTTTCATAGAAGGTAATAAAAGTATTATATGATGTAGGAAAGATAGATGCTATAGTAAAGTATGTACTATGTAATATGTAATATGTAATATATATTTGATGTGTCTTATGTTTTGTTCTGTTTTTTTCATTATGTAAAAACAAAATTATGTAAAAGTGTAAAAGTGCATTCTGCTGTGAAAATACAATGTGTTCAGCAAAATAACTACAGTGAAACTGAGTTTGAATAATTTGTGTTTGTTTTGAACAGCAAGGATTTGCATGAAATGTTTTATATTAAATATTTAGTGATATCGTTATGTCGTATGCCGAGTAATGACTGGACAACCCAATTTAAATCTTCTAAGGGGAGAAGCTGGACATAGAGACACACTGGCTGAGGTTTCTAAGTGAACACTTTCACTCCAGTCCTTGCTGCCACTGAGACTGAGTCTTCTTACGGTCAATACTCAGGACACAAAAGTTTCAGTCTAGACAGTTAGTGCTTTATCTTCCTGTTTCAGTGACAGGGCTCTACGCTAACGTTTTTCACAAGGAGTACAAGAGATTAAGGAGAACAGTGAAAATTGTTCAAGTAACACAGAGTTTAACAAACAATGTATAACATACATATTTACACTGCATGTGCGTACGTGCGGTTGTGCATGCTTTCCTTGTGTGCACTTGAAAACCAGTGTTTTATGGAAGTGGGAGACACTATTATTTGTGATGGACAAATGTCTCATTAGATATGCTTTCCTATAATAATTGTATGTGAACATGTAACAGTGTATCCTCTATGTACTTGAATAATTTGTGTTTTGTGTCAACTCTGTCGTGAGGGACGGTATCTTGTTTTGTTGAAAGCTGGAGCTTGTTTGGGATGTTAGGAGAATAGTCTGACCTGTGTTTTTCTCCTTGGGTGAGAACACTTAGCTAGATAGACAAGAAGAGGGTTGCCCTTCAGGGTCAGACTTTTCATACATTTCTTTGTGTATGATCTCTGTCCTATGAGCTGAAATAGGGTTGACTGTGCATTCCTGATGGTCCACTCCTTTCTGTGCACTCCTTGTGAATTAGGCCTGCTTAGCGTATTCCACTTTGTGTACTCACACTTGGTGTATTCACTAGTCTTTATTTTATATTTGCTTTGCTTAATTAAAATATTAAAAGACAACAATTTGTTGAATCAGTCAATGAGTCATTAATTTGCTCACTTCTTTAAGGGAATTATTCAAATTTCCACCACAGTATTTAGTGAAAGAGTGAAAACACTTATCAGAGAAAACTTTACTGTAATTGCCACAATGCGGCTTGTGGAATGTGGTTTTTGAACCAGGGACAGACACACAATACACCTGCAACCCCCACACCATGGTTACTGAACAATATTTTTAACAATATCTTTAGTAAAATAGAGAAAGGGGAATATGTTGCTCTTAGGAAGAGGCTTTCTTAAAGCACATATTGACACAATGGCACTGGCTACATTTATTTGTGGCCAATGCAGAACAGAAAACACCACAGAAAAATGTACGTGTAGAGTTTGGTCATGTTAATTTAACATATAGTTTACGGTAATACTACGAGTAAATATTTTATTCTTTGTTTCAGTTACACATCTTACACATGCCAGTAGGCGGCACAATACTACATGTTAACATGTCAGAAAATTATAGAAAGCTGATTGGACCAAAAGGTGTAGTTCGATGTTGGTCTCGAGACGTTCAAAATTGACCTCTTAAGACGTTCAAAATTGGGTGCTACCACTTCATCAGTAATTGCAAAAGAGAAATTCCTGCATATGAATGAGAACCTGGATGTAAGCAATGTAACACCGTGAGCAGTACGGAGCGAATTTGAGCGAGCTTGATCAGGTTGCATTCTGCAAATGTACAATTACAGTTGTACATAAAGTTTTTTGATGCCGTTCTTGCTCTCCTCTCAGCCACCAGAAGCCAAATTACCCGCACAAATTGTTAGACCCCACACAAATGGACTGTCCCAAATAGTAAATCACAGTTGCGTATAAGACATGTGATAAGTACGTAGCCCAAACATACCCACTAGTAATAGCCCACATGACCACAGCGTAGATATAGGGACAGCCCATCGCAGCCCCTACTTCCATAAAGGGTGGGTATGTTGACGCCAACCAATAGCACGGACGCCTTAAGGTCCACAGGTTTTAAGACGTCTGTTTTGAAGACATCTAGCTAAAAACAAATCATTTGAAAATAAAATGAATTGAGATAAACAGAGCATCATCATGAGAAAGTTACTACAGACACTCAAGGTGAGCCATAAGTTGCAGCTGATGTGGTTTTTAGGAGAACCTCTCTGCCCCCTGGTGGTAAAAATGTGTTTGTTCAGTATCCAGCAGGCAGACAGGAGTGCAGCTAGTAAAAACACACATAATTGGAACCTCTGTTTCATGTTACTCACAATCTATTCACTTACAAGAATTAATAAAATAATAATTATATACATATATTAAAAATGACAATACTTGAAAGAGAAAAGTTTAATCAATTCTGAAAAACTCACAGCTAACCTCCAAGTCTTTTTTGGAATATGAGACATATATTTATCTAGTTTTATATCAGTGTTTGAGAGATTTATTATGGAGCACTTCACTCAGCATGCTCCACTGGGACTCTTCTCTTGGGCATTTCCACCCCCTGATTAAAAACAAGTCTGTCTGTAAATCATTACAGGATCTTTACAGTTTACAGGAACAGCACTTTTGTTTAATGCATCTTACTCTATCCAGTGCAGCTACCTCACAGTGCAGAGTCTAAACTCGTCCTGCTTATACACAGCTGGTCACTGCCTGCTACACCTCCTATGTCAGGTGCAACAATGCACAAATGCAAATAGCTTGTTAGATCCTTGCTCTGCATGGTCTAACAGCCCATTCTCTGCTGTAAATGAAGTGCTGGTTTCCTGCTATGTATTACCCAATACACTGTGAGTGTCCTTACTTCAGTAACACCATGTAGTCTTCCTCTACAAATACTTTACCAGACCAATTTATGCTATTCCAAATCTGTTATACTTTTTCTACATGTGGGCTAAATCAACTCATACTGTGTTTTACTATTAAGTCATTCGACGTTTTCTCTTCCGTTTTCTCTGCTCTTCCTGCTGGTCTAGTCTGTCACCATAACTAGGTTTTTGTCATTCTCACATCAACTTCAGCCTTCAGGACTGTACTTTGACCCCACAGCAGAGCCGCACCCTTGTTTGTAATAGGCAAGCGGCCTTCCTGATCACACGAGTGACAGGGCGCACAGCCAATCATCTTCTTCTACAGGCGCGTAGACGGGACTTCCTGTACAGTAGGGCAAGTTAGTCCAACATGGCGGTTCTGTCGCTCGCTTGAAAGAGAAGTGGAAACCGCGTATCAGTTGAGATAGTTAAGGTCTATTTCAGCGGCAGAGAGAGTATATTAACACAGAATAGTGTCTGTCGACTGCAGGTATCGTTTTTTTCGAAATGAAGGGGAAGGAGCGATCGCCAGTGAAGAAACGCTCCCGGGCGCTAGTTGATAGCAGAGACCGAGGAGGAAGCCACCCGAGCGGCAAGAAGACCTTGTCGACGGTTGGGGTCGGCAGCAACAACGGCAACAGCTCCGCTCAAAGCGGCGCTTTATCCCGGAGAAGTTTACACATCGAGAAAAGAGACATGAGGGATCCAGGCGGACATAATTCATCCAGTCGGACTGGCAGCGGGTACGACTACGGAGTAGTTTCGCTGAACAAGCCGTACGGTGGCGCTGACGTCGCCGCGGAAACGTCCAGGTCCGGTTCACGCAGCGACCCGCGGCCTCCGTCAAACCCGGAAAGTGAGTACAAGACTCTCAAAATAAGCGAACTTGGCTCTCAGCTGAACGACGAGGAGATAGAGGACGGCTTGTTTCACGAGTTTAAGAGGTTTGGGGACGTGAGTGTTAAAATAAGTCAGGAAAACGACGAGAGGGTGGCGTTTGTGAACTTCAGGAGGCCCGATGACGCCCGGGCGGCCAAACACGCCCGCGGCAAGCTGGTGCTGTACGACCGGCCGTTGAAAATCGAGACAGTCTACATGAACAGACGCAGAAGCCGCTCCCCTGTTTCAAAGGACAATTTCCCCTCAGGGCAGAGGCATCTCCACGCTCCGAGATCCCTGTCTCCCACTGGTTTGGGGTACAGAGACTACCGGTTACAGCAGCTGGCTCTGGGCCGGCTCCCCCCTCCTCACCCACCGCCTCATATAAGAGATCTGGAAAGAGACAGAGATTTTTCAGTGTACGATGCCAGGACTAGACCCCCCTTCATCCCTGAATGTGCTGTTTACCGCGAAGAGGAACTAATGAGCCCCGAGGATGACCAGAGGGCCAACAGGACTCTATTTCTGGGCAACCTGGACATCAGCGTGATGGAGAGTGACCTGAGGAGGGCGTTTGACAGGTTCGGGGTGATAACAGAGGTGGACATTAAGCGGGCGGTGAGAGGGCAGAGCAACACCTATGGATTCATCAAGTTTGAGAATCTCGACATGGCTCATCGCGCCAAAGTAGCGATGTCGGGGAAAGTGGTGGGCCACAACCCAATCAAAATCGGCTACGGTAAACCTACACCCACGACCAGGCTGTGGGTGGGGGGCCTCGGACCCTGGGTTCCACTCGCTGCACTGGCCAAGGAGTTTGACCGCTTTGGCACCATCAGGACTATAGACTACAGGAAAGGTGAGGCGTGGGCTTACATCCAGTATGAAAGTTTGGATGCTGCTCAGGCTGCGTGTACTAATATGAGAGGCTTCCCTCTCGGTGGCCCTGACAGGAGACTCCGAGTGGACTTTGCGGACACAGAGCACCGCTACCAGCAGCAGCAGTACATGCAGCTCCCCCTCCCCCTGCCGCACTATGACTTAGTTCCTGAACCCTTTGCCCACCGCCTTACTGACTCAGTGAGGGTGAGAGAGAGGTCGCCTCCGCTTCCTGCTCGCTTCAGAGACAGGGATTTGTACCCCGGTGCTGAATGGTCTGGCCTGGGGCTCAACGACAGGATGCGGGGGGCAGGCTTTGATCCCGTAGATCGTCTGGAGAGGCGTTCCAGCGAGGCCTGGTCCGTAGAGCGCGAACGGGACTTCCAAAGCCGAGATCTAGGCCGCAAAAGGAGACCTTTGAACGATGGCTGCCAACTGGATCATTCACCTGACATCAGTGACTATGTTCTGCGTCGCCATGGCAGCTCGTTGGAGCGCAGCCCCGGGGGCAGCAGCCGAGAAGGGGGACGCTACAGCGACCCCGAACGCCCGCCTCGCTCTGGCAAAACCTCTCCCGTCAAAGAGCACCAGGACGCTGGCTTTGGAGACAAGAGAAGAAAAACACTTAGCCCAGCTGAGCCAGGGTCCTGCTCTGAGAAGGACCGCAAACGCAAAGCCAGTGACCCATCTAAGAGCCCAGCGAGAAAAGAAGATCGCTCAGGTCCTCCTTCCTCCAAGTCTGGCCAGCCGTCTGAGCCGGCAGCTGGGGGACAGAAGCTGAGTCAGGCCTGGCAGGGCGTCCTCCTGCTGAAGAATAGCAGCTTTCCCACGTCACTCCACTTGCTGGAGGGGGACATGTCGGTGGCTACCAGCCTGCTAGCGCAGGGCTCCGCGGGGGGTCAAGTGTCCCAGCTGAAGATCAGCCAGCGCCTGCGCCTGGACCAGCCCAAGCTGGATGAAGTCTCTCGTCGCATCAAGGCCGCCGGCTCTGGCGGATACTCCATCCTTCTGGCCGTGCCAGGGAAATCTGAAGATGGAGCCGCTCAGGACGCCAGCAGCTCCACCGAGAGGCCGCTGAAGAACCTGGTGTCCTACTTGAAGCAGAAGGAGGCGGCCGGCATCATCAGCCTCCCCGCGGGGGGCAGCCGTGACAAGGACCACGGAGGAGTCCTTCACGCTTTCCCCCCATGTGAGTTCTCACAGCAGTTCTTGGATGCCTCTGCCAAAGCCTTTGCCAAATCAGAGGACGACTACATGTTGATGGTCATTATCAGAGGAGCATCATAAAAAGTGCAAATAATAAATGTCTCTTCGTGCTCATGAACTGTTAAACTGAGTTGTAAAAACAGGGAGATGTAATTATAACAAAGCAGAATAACAGGAAATGACGGGGGTTTCCTTACCTGCATGGTAGCTTGTATATCCTCCTGCTGGAGGTTTATAGAAGTGAAACTCGCATTGAATTGAAAACATTTTGATAAATTGATGTATTTGATTATTAATACAGGTGGCAGGCTGCACTTCTGCTATTTAGTTATCAGATAAAATGTATATTACTTGAACGGTACTCTGCTCAAAGTAATTCAGAGCCAGCTACAGTTCTGTGAACCAATACTATATGTTGCCTTATCTCATTTAAAAAGAAACACAATTCCTTTAATGTCCTGTCATACAATGCCTGCCTATGAGGAAAAAAAAGAATTAAAAAAGAGTATTTAGCCTTCATTTTATCTCTACTCAGCATTGATTTAACTGATCAGTTTCAACAGGATTGTAGTACTATACTGTGTGTACAGCCAGCCTAATGAAATAATTCAGTCACTCTTGATTAAGGAAAATCTATCTTTTTGCTCTGAAGCTTTACCCGTTGCTCATTAATAGGCATATTCCAGATGTGCATCTGTATTACTTTTTACTGATTTAAGTAAACGTTTTAAATGCTTCCTCATTCAAAGTTTCATTATGACAGCTTTTCTATTTTTGGCAGTTTTGATCAGTCCTGCTTAAAGCTAAAGAAAATTGTGGAAACAAAACCCCAAATTCTATTGAGTATAACATTGTATTAGTCCTCCTGGTATCCGGCCTTATGGACATTCTTTTTCTTCATAATTTACTTTGATACGTTAAAATACATACTTAAGAGATGGTTATAGTATAATAGATTATATTAATATCAATGCTCCTTTCTGAGCCACCTAGGGAGGTTATGTGAGGTCAAAGGAATGCATGTTTTTTCCCTGTCTGTTTTTCAGCACCGGTACATGTATGTAGGGGTGCACACAAGCAGCAACACCTGCACGTTATAATGCAGGTCAATACAATCACCTTGCAAAGACATCTGCCTTTATAAAGCTAATTATGTTTCGATTTTGTTGAAGTGATGTTAGAGAGGAGAGTTTAAGCTCTGTGTTTAATTCTGATCCCAAGGTGTTGTATTGAACTGCACTATGTTATAAGCTAATATTTAGGGCTGCAACTTTCCATATCTGATTAAGCTACTGGTTCTTTTATTGATGAATCGATTGATCATTTTGGTCTGAAGAACATCAGAAAATAGAGAAAAATATACATATTTTCCTACGGTGATGTTTTCAAGCTCAAGGTGATGTCTTCAAGCGGCTTTTTATGGTCCCACCAAACAAAACCCAAAGATATTCAGTGTAACGCTACTAGTTGATTAACCAGTTGTCAAAGTTGTTGCCTATTAATTATCTGTCGGTTCTCTTAGCATGGAGTTGAATCAGCCCCTCTTAGTCCCAACACACCCGAAGTTGTTTTGAATGGTATTTTATTATACAGGGTTGCTTTTGTGTCCACCCCCTTTGTTTTGTGTGTTTCTTGGCATCGCATTCAGTTTGGTTAAACAGTAATTTGGTTCATTCAATTATTCCTTTTTCATTTTCTCATTCTATAATCCACAAAATACAATAAGTACCCCAAGAAAGCATGTACTGTTTAAAAAAAACAAAAAAAGATGATGTAACTAAATGTATGCCGTGTCCCTCTCTAATAACCGATCAGGAGTCTATAAGTAGAAAATATTGCTCTGCTCCCGGTGGACTTCCTCTGAATGAATCAGAGCAGAAAAGGCCGTTCTGCAGTGGCCTTTACACGCTTTCCTCTGAAAGGACTGAAAATTATTGTGTTTTTTTTCCATGCTTTGATTTGAGTTCTGTGTTTCAAATGGGGAAAAAAAGAGAAAAGATTTGTATACTCAGGATATCTGGAGAGAGAAATGGAGAACATCAGTGCTCATGGGCCTAAAGAAGTATACCTGTCAGAAAAAAAAAACAGAGTGCAACATGCACTTGATTTTGTCTCAATAAATTTACTCTTTCGTGGGAAACACAAGTGCCTCGGAAGACAACTTTTGTGACCTTTTCTGTTCTTGGAATTGTCTATCAAACTCTAAAGGCTTTATCACTTTGACAGCAGGAGCCTTCGCAGCAGAAAGGAGAGGAAGTGTGAGAATCGAGGGAGGGTCGGCCTCTCAGTTCTGTGTTTTCCTTTTGTTGATCATCGTTTGTTGAATGACCTCTTTTTGTGAAGAGCTTTTCGTATGACCTTCGTTCAGATTGAAATTTGGCCATACTAGAGTACTTTTTTCAGTCCGCCTGTGAAGGCGAATCTAGAGTCACTGGGTTTCTTCAGATATGTGGCTTCTTCCTCGCTCGCCTGTATGAACGACCTGGCCTGAAGAACTCGCAGAGTTCTGCCAGAATCGCAGAGGTTGCCTTCATCTGGCCGCCTCTCCTCGGAGGCACAGCAGCGTTTTCAAGGCCCCCGGTCTTCCTTCTCGTCTGACTCCAGCAGCGCACACAGTGTTGGTCTGCAGCAGCTCGAGATGGAGCAGTTTGTGTGTGTGTATTGCTTTTTGCTCTTGCATTGGAGTTTTGAAGAAGATCTCTGCTAGGGCCAGCAGACTCCAAAACGCGTCTCATCCCTGTGTCGGAGCATCTGCTTTATTTGCCGTAAAACTGAAAGGAAACACGACCGAGGAGAAGAGATTTCCTGCACAGGGAGTCTAATCTTTAGTTGATGTGTTCATCTGATTTACACACACACACACACACAAGCTTCTATACCAAACTGTGTATGAAAGCAAAGTCAAGAGTTTCCTGCTGCAGGATGTGTATCATCAAGATGCCGCTGTTCCTCCTCAAAGCTGCTTCATCTCCGAACTAAAGGGACGTGAGCAGCTTCCCTGCAGCTTCGGGTGTCCACGCGGTGCCACGGCTGGTTATCAAGGTGTCCTGGAGCTGTAACAGGTGTGAGTCTCACCCCAGCTGTACCTGCTCCTGTTCCACAGGTAAAGTATTAAGGTGGCCTAAACGACGGACTTGGGTACGTATTGAAATGTTTAAGACAACTACAAACACACTAAGCCCTGTTGACAAGCTGATAAGAGGGTGAAAAGATATTGTTACTAAAAGGTAATGTCCCTGAAGTAAAAGACCAAACTAGTGACCACAATGCAGATATTTAGTTATGCCAGTCATAAATGTTGATTTAAAAAAGAAAAAAAGTTTGAGGTCTTAGTTTGTCATGTTAAGCAAATATTTTGTCAGTATCTTTCAATCAGTGCTGCAGATTTTGCAGCTGTTCATGTTTCTCCTTGTCAGATTATTAATAATCTAGCACTTTTGGTCCCGAACATGTCACCAATTCATGCAGCTGCACTATTGTAAATCTGAACAAGAAAGGCAGCTACACAAGTGAGTCAAAGTCAGTGGTGGACGAAGTACTAGGATCCTTGAGTATAAGGAGATGCAAATGATTGCATAAGTAAAAGTTTGGAAGAATGCAGAATGGCCCATTTAAGAGTTTTATAATATAAAATTTGATTATTATTACTCCTTTAGCAACATGTAGACAGCATTTAATATGGCTGATTGAGGGGGACCGAGTTTGTTTTTACAACTTTATTTTGTTTAATGCCAATACAGTATATTTTTCTATCTGATCATATGTTTTGTATAATCTTAATCTGCAAAGTAACCATCAACTACAGCTGTCAGGTAAATGTAGTGCAGTAAAAAGTCAAAGTTTCTCCTGAAATGTACTGAAACAGGTATAAAGAAGCATAAAATGAGAATTACTGAAATATTTTACTAAAGTTAGTGTAGTTAACCTAAAACCATCTCTTCTAAAAGCACATTGTCATTAAGTAGAAACATGAGGAAATCAGAGGTCAAATTTTCACTCCTCTAGTTACTGACACATTGGTTGCAAAAAGTGCAAAATAATGTAAAGTTAAGTATCTCAAATTATGACATTGGAAAACTGCATTAGTAAACAGGAACAAGTAGAAGATGATTAATGGAATATTTCTTCAGCTTCATCAAGTTGGCATGTAATACATCTCAACATAGCTGTATTTTCTTTCTTCACTTTCTTCAACCCATGTAACGTTCTTTAAATTAATAGTTTATGATAAGATATCTCAATTTAGGAACATTAATGAAATTGAATTTAGATGACCTATAATCACTCATCAGCAGGAGCACACGATGGGGAGAAACAGGCAGTGGAATAACCTCTTCCGGGTTCATGAAAGTCATCATTAATCACACAGTGGTGTGTCAGGTATGTAAACTTTGTGCTACATTGTCATGTTTATTAATTTGTTCATACAAATCGTGCCAGAGTAATTAGTTTGATTAGCGATGTCAGGATGCTGACAAAAATAGTAAAGCCTGTGTTTACTGTACATGCGGTGGAGAGTTTTCTGCAGTGTGAATATGAAAAGGGAAATTCAGACGCTAGTTGTACAGTAAATGTTCATTGCCCCGCCTGAAAAGAGGAGAACCAACACAGTGTACCTTCAAAAATGTTTTTACTTTTGTTCCTTTTTCAAAGGTTTTAATGAAGTTTCTGGACAAACCAGTGCCTAAACATGAGCTGGGCCTAATTCAAGTTTTGAGTATTTCAGACTGTCACCTCATTGTGGAGTCAAGAGAGAAGTTATGAGCGCCCAAGAAATTCATTAGACAAAAAAATCTGTGCCTTGGTAAGTACAATTTTAATCTTGTTTGAAAATTTGCGCCTCATATTTATACCTTCAGTGTTTTATATTAATAATGTAAATTGCGTTGGATTTGTGTTTGAATAAAGGCTTGAAACACATTCTGACACTGTGTCTGTTTTTGTTCACGACCTCAACCCTGTTTCAGTGAAAATGTGTTTTGTAGAATTTACAGCTTTTGAAATGACAGGATGTATTTACCTGTTCTGCTTTTTAGACTCTGTCCTCTAGAGAGACGTGCTTCGGGGGAATGGGTGGTGGTGGTGGTGGGTAGGGGGGAATGATACAGTATTAGTATTTTTTTTGTATGTAGTAAGTAATGCGGCAATCTTATCCATTTGACTTATGGTTGACAGGTGAAGAATTTGTAATAAAACAATCTTTTTTCACACTACAGTCAATAACATCGGGTTTGCAGGCATTTACACTTTGTCTTTTAAAAGCCATTAATACTTTACATCACTTGAAACACTTGATTTATTCAGAGTTTAGATTTAAGACAATAAGAGATTGTCCAGCTCTGCACAAAGAGCTCAGATTTAAAGTGAGTTTTGTCTCCCACATAGCCAGCAACACAGATGCTGTGATTAGGTATAGAGAGACCGTTGCACTATTCAATAATATTTAGAATTTTATTTCTGTAAGTACTCAGCAGATGAGAAGTCAACAGAAAGGCTTTCAGAACACAATCTGGGAAAGGTCAAACCTCAATGGACTTTTATAAAACTGACTAACACAAAAGAAGGGAGCACCGTTCAACCCCTCATTGTCTGCTAAAGTAAGCCCGATCCTTTCCTTTGTAACTTCAAAGCCTGACCTTTTTTGTTTGATCAATTATATTTGCACTGTATTTAAAATCTCCACCTAAAACTTAAACACAGAACTGGACTTTCCAACACTCCCAAACTGATTGATTGGTCTTTTAACACCAGGCAACTAAATCATATAGTTTTATTAAGTTGTAGAAAGTGTGTTTTAATCTGTAAGGTTGATATGTTTTGGTGTAAAACGCAAGGTAAAAGACCTGTAAATAGATAATATATAGTATATAATAAAGAGATTTTCATTTATAACTCTTTACT
>JAVQJD010048817.1:0-16252 GCA_036023655.1 Nannoperca australis
ACGTTGGGTCTTTGTGTGTGTGGAAGTTGGTCTCGACCGGCTCCATGTGATTGAGTGCCCTGAGATAACTTTGTTATGATATGGCGCTATATAAATAAAATTGAATTGAATTGAATGAATGTCCTAAAAGTTGTAAAATGCAGAGAGATCTGAATCCAGAGTTGTAGAGTGACTGCAGTTCATGTGAGTGAGCCTGAGACCTGGAGGCGGGGCTAAAGGAAGCTGAGTCATTTATTACCCGGGAAGTCCAGGGAAGTATTTGGCTTCTTGCTCCACTGAGCTGCTTTCATAAAAATGAGCGCTGTATCCAGTTCTCTTTATACGTCCATGGTCTGCCATGGTTGCTTTAAATGTGTCGATGGAAAGTAAGTGAACATGTGTTCAAAGGCAAATATTTTTGGGGGAAGAGACCCTCAAAACTTTGAATACATGTAATTCTCATTACAAACATGAAAGTAGGAGAGGATTTTTATTTTGACGAACTGGTGAAGTGAAGGTAAAGAACGTGGCGGCAGTAAATGGTAAATGGTTGCAATCTGCTATTAAACAAAGTCTCAAGTAAGTTGTGCTGACAGCTAATGATGTCTACTAATGTTTGCTAACTAATACAGAATGCCAGAGAGCCTTACTGCATTATATTCCCTTATAACCATAATTGTGTGCATTCCTTCACACACAGAAACATTTCTACCATAAATTGATGCAGAAGAAAATCTGCAAGAAGGTGTTTGAAGCGCTAACATCGCCTTAGCATCTGGAAGATCATTGGAGGGTTTCTGCTCAAGTGGTCTAAGCTCCAAAGATCAGGAGCTGTTTCAAAGCATGTCTCTCACTTGCATTCCTGTATGTCTGATTCATAACAACATGAGTGTGTTCCTGCTGCAAATCCGTCAGCGACTCCTTTCTCCTCAGCCAGAGCCAATCGATTCTCCACAGGCTGGTGGGCCGGGAACCACTGCTTTCTGTCAGAGCCTTGAATGAGTGGGTGGGTGGATGGATTACGCCATTGTAGTGAGGGGCACACAGCTAGAGATTTCACATTATATTAAATTAAAACCTGTAATTAGGAAGACAATGGCCTGAAAATTGTGTGACCTTGACGATTTGATTCATTTTGAGTCAGAAAATGGAGCCATGCTACTCACACAGTTCTGCTGTAATGCAGCAGGCAGTGATAATTGAAGGAGACCTCAGCAATTTATTCGCAAGGATAATTTGGTGTAAAACCTCGTCTCAAACAGAGCAGCAGCCTGAGAGCTTTCTCAAAATACCCAGCAGCATGTTTTTTAAAAAAGCTGAGCTGTGATGTGACGTACAAGTGATTTGTGGTGAAAACTAAACAGAGGAAGGGTCCCTTAAGAAGGACTTCCTGGGGTTTGAAGAGCCGTTCATCTCTACATCAGGCTGTGTGTGTGTGTGTGTGTGTGTGTGTGACTGAATGTACGCTGCTGCCACAAAAGGTAGTTGTGTGTGCAACAGGTGTGTTTGCTAAGAGAGAGACGGGGGAATGCCAGATGGTGAAGCGAGCGTGCAGCCGTCCTATTACCTGGTCAGACGTCAGAACAGAGGGATGTGAAAGACAAGGGGTGACTCATCTGTCTCCGTCAGGACGAGGCAGCGGAGGAGAAAGCACAGCAGGTACTGAGATGATGAAGGGAGTTCATTGCAAACTTACACGAGGTGACCAGGAAGAGACCCGGAGACCCAAACTCACACAAGCAAACACAAACACAGTGAACCGACAAGAGACAAAGGGAAGGAACCGGTAACATCTAGGACAGGTGGGAGACGAGACACAGGTGAACGCAATCAGCTAAAGACCAAGTCAAAAGAACAACAAGGAGAACTACAAAATAAAACAGGAAACAAACATCAGGACAGTCTTCTGCATCTTTGTAATGCATTCATCCAGCCTTCTATATAACCTGCACTTCACAGTACAACATTTTTGATATTATCAGTGGTGGGACTTAACATGAGAAGTTTCAGTGCTGCTGCAGAGTTTGTTTGTACAATGAAGGCTCCGTGTTGCAGGTTACGGACTACATTAGTGTTTATACTTCATATGTTTTGATGAATACTGTAAATTCTAGCATACCTTGAGGATTTGATGTTGCACATATTATCACTCACACTATGTTTTAAGTGACACTTGGGTTTCTATTTCATGATCACGATGATTGCTCAGGGGATAATGCTGATGCTTCGTGAGCAGACATTTCTGAGTTCAAATGCCAGCGTACAAGCAGCCAGAGAGCTCTTCATGAGGCATTAAAACAAAGTTAATCGAGTCTGTAATTAAAAACACAGTTTGTTAACATCTGCTCAACAACAGGCAAACAAAACAAAAAGAAGGCAAGGCAAGCAGACAGAAAGTCAGGCAGAACCAGGTAATCGAAAAGGCTGGACACTAAATTTTGCTAACTTTGACAAAATGCAAAGTGGCACGACTCTGCCATGTCCCGCCAGTTTGACAGACCAGGAGAACGAACATGTGAAGCAAACATTTCAATAACAATGGCTCAGTTTCATCAAGTGTCCCAGTGAGCCCACGTGCACAGTCATAGGACCCTGGAAGTAGTGTATCCAGCTGTGAGGTGTCAAAATGTCTGCTGGGGAAACGGTCCATACACGATCTGGTGGAGGTCTGAGAAAGGCAGCTAAGATACAGGGACGAGCTGTGGAGCTGATGAGGGGATTGAGAAGTGGGGAGCAGGCGGGTGTGGGAGGCAGGTGGTGCCTGAAGGTGGGAAACACTGCAGGACAAAGGGGGAACTGCAGGCAGACCGCATAATAATGTATGTTAGATGTTCAATACGTCTAAGTGTGTATCTGAATGCAGAGTTGGGGATGTGGACTGCTGCTCAGGTCAAACACCAACACACACACACACACACTTTCACACCCTTCGAATCGTTTTTAGATAAAATCCACGGAAGGGAGCTGACTTCACTCAAGCAAGGAGAAATATCCATTTGAAAACATGAACGTCTTATTGCGATCAGTAATCTGCGGCATGCGTCCCTCTGCTGCTTCACAATCCCCTTGATCTCTCAGTCATTTAGTGCCAGTCCACTTCCACTCCTTCATTTCTCCCTCGGGGAATTCTGGAAACACTTGACATCAGATAAAATGCAAAAATGTGACTTGTTTTGTTTGTTGGTAGCATCGGGGGTGTTTGACCCTGTGTTTAATTCTGAGAAATAATCTGTAATCGTTTTTTTGTTATGCTACTATGAAGTGCTGAGTGACGAAGACAAGATGATGTTTTAACTGACAGCCAGTGCATAAAAGTGTAGAGCAAAGTAGATGTAAATGTCATGTTATCTCCCCGTAAACATCACAGCTAAATGTGTTGCTTCTCAAGCTAAACAAACCATTAAAAAAGATTATTTTTCTCATTAAAAGTTGTGATTCGTGGTTCTCATATGATAATCTTTTATAATATGATGCATTGCTATTAAGTAATGAGTATGTAAATTAGTTAGCATTAGCTCAACCTAACAGAAATAAAATGCAACACACAGAAATATTAATCTAAAAAACATCATATATAATAATAAAACACTGACAGAGACCATAAGTAATACACATATAATTATATAAACGAATACTAATCGTGTTTTCTTATGTGAACAAAATGACTACATGGTCTTAGTTGATATTCATTTATAACGACTGCTTCCTCTCTGTCTTGGCAGGATATCTGCTCTCTCTTTGTCCTCCATTCTTCATCTATCCTCGTCTTGTTCTCCCCGTCTTCATTTCTTCTCTGTAACCTTGTGAGTTTGCTTTAATATTCATGGTGATTGAACCTGAGGGGAATTCAGCGTGTCTCTCTAATTTATGTGCGATAGGCTCCATTATTCACCCCTTGATTTAATATGCATTATAGGATTGGCGAGTGAACATATGAGGGAGGAAATCTAAGAAGGCTGCTCTCAGGATCGCTGTGCTGTGAGGAGTTTAACTTCTGAAGAGCTGATTGATGGTCTTGCCCCCAGGCAGACGACTCTGTACTCGTCTATTGTTATTTCTGCCCCTCTCTCACCTTCTTCTCCTCTTTTATTTATTTTCGCCCATGCCAGCAGCGTGGCTCTATGAATGTCAGCGGCGGCCCACCACACTGATCCAGACTCAAATGCCTTACATGTTGCACGGATTGCCGTGAAGACATCCATGGTGCCCAAACAATGACCCCGGCACCATGAGGTCCACATTTTAGTTTTCCTCAATCATCATCACCACATCAGGTCAAAACTGTACGTTTTCCAAACAGGAAGGTATGTGCCAGACTACTTCTTGGCTCCGAGCAGTTGCCGGGAAACCGACAGAGACTCCAGGAAGTAACTGGTCCCAAATAGTCAAGCTGTGAACCTCCCGTAAAACAGCTCGTGTTGACGGTTTTCTGCACAGATTAAACAATGTTTATTAGTGAGCGTAAGACGTGCTGGTGAACAGAAGCCGGCTGGCTGTTCCCCTGTTTCCAGTCTTTGTGCTAAGCTAAGCTAACCAGTGGCTGGCTGTAGCTTTGTCAGCATTCATTTCTCAAAATAATATTTTGCACATTTTCCAAGAAGGCGACATTTGTAGTGTGAAAATGTGAGTTGGACGGTTCTTGGTTAAATGTAGACTTGGAGTTGGGACAGAACTTGATGTTTCACAAGATTACCAGAAAGCAGATGGACAAAAGGTCTAAAAGTAAATGTTTAGCCACCAATTGTTTGACATTTACTTATTATTTCTTCTGTAAATAGCTCTATTTTCTTCAAAATTAAAAACATGCTTAATATGTATTTTTATTTTTTGTGTTAGTGTTGTTAATTGTACATTTGTAAGTGTAATTTAAACATAGAGGTATTATGAATATATATAAAGATAGAAATATACATTGGTATGTAACATTATAATTTATTACTTTAACAAACATCAAAACAACAGACGGCAACAGAAACACAATTATGTAAAGAAATGTTTATACGACTGATACACTTCGGTACTGCAGAGTATCCGGGAATAGACTCACATGTATCAATACTCAGTGAGCAGGTGATCTTGTCAGTGGAAACCAGGAAGTGAGATTAACACAGAGGGAAATATGGAAATATTGTAATTTATGGTTGTACTACAGCCAAGAACAAAGTGTGCAGATGTTTTACTTGCAATCATGAAGGAACCTCCTTTATCCTCCATTTGTACTTTGCAGGTAATACTGGCTGAAATGTTCTGCTATTCAAAATGCCAAAATCAAAAAGCCTATCATATTTCAAATACATTTATCACTCCAACCTTTCGCTCTTCTCATGTTTGTCTTTGCCTCTTTGTCCACATCTGCTTTGCATGCACAGTTCGTCTCCGCCGGACCCTCCGTCCATACCTTCCCTTTCCCTAAGGTCTACGACATGCGTGCACATTCTCACCACCGACACATTTCCTCTGTGTTATCGTTCCCTCATCACCTCCCTATGCTAAAAAGGGCATTTGTATTCCAGAGTCAGGCTGGCAGGGTACGCTTATCTCTTCTGAGGGCCTTTGAAAAGCCTCTGATTCTGCATGAAAAGGAGATTCCAAAGGCAACCTCTGTGACATCGCATGATACGTTAACAGAGTTCAAGGCGAGGGCTAACTAGACAGCTACAGGCAGCAAGTCCACCTGGGTTTATATGGGAGATGAAGACGTTGGTGCTGCATCAACTAAAGAACGCTAGTCCTCAGAAGGAAAAAGAAACTGGCTTTAAAACAAGACTGGTGCTCTTCTGTTGTGACACAGATGTGGACTGTGCAAGGTAGCAATATAGCAACATAGTATTTGGATTTGGCAAAAGCAGGAGGAGCCATCTTGGATTTTAAAAAAGAAACGTTGCAGATGGTGACAAGAGGTCTCCAGGTCTCAAACAGGAAGTGACGTCAGTTCATCACAGTACAACTGAGAACAAGACTGCCAGGTAACAGAAACAGATTAACCAAATAATGAACTTCAATTAAGATGTAAAATGAATAAACAGTACATCAATAATCTTAAAATGATGTAATAAATTATAATAAAGATAAAATAGAAGGACGTGATAGTGTCTTCCAGGAGTGTGAGAGGGGATTACTTCAAATACAGTTCACACTTTAAATACAAGAGATTTACAATAAATATCTTTTCTGCAGAATCATATTGTTTGCAAGAAATTTGACCATAGAAAAACAAACAAACATAAAAGCATGTCTATGTGTGTATGTTGCATCGTTTACTGTTGTACAGAGTTGTACTAACAGGAAATTATGCAATATGTTGATTTCTTGTAAAATATAAAATGGCATAAAATGACAGTATGCCATGCATAGTGTGTATTACTAACTGCATTCAGGTAGCATGTAGTGTGGAGTTAGGACACAGCTCATAGAACAACAATGAAAGTGTCACTGAATGAAATACATAACTGTTTGTGTGTGTGTGTGTGTGTGTGTGCGTGTGCGTGTGCGTGTGTGCGTGTGTGTGTGTGTGTGTGAGCATGCACAGCACCTGAAATCCTGGACAGCTCTTTGTTTTATTGCACGTGTGGTCGTGTGTGTGGCGTGCAGTGTGTGTGTCCGTGCCTCGCCCTCTGCTGCCAGGCTGCAGGCCCTGGCACATCTCTTCTTGCATGCCCTCCTGGATACTATTCTTCTCAGAAATGTGAAAGCTGTCAGGGCTTCACTGCTTACTGGGGCATATTCATCTATGAGCAGCAACTCTTCTTCTTTTCTTTTGGTCGTCTCTTTCCTGCACCGACCCAATCATTCCCTCTTGTACTCTGCTACCATGTGCACTCTCCCTTTCCCTCTGTATCTTCTTCATAATGATCTCCCATGGGAAATTACTTTCACAGGCTTACACAGATACACTGATTCTCTGATTTGGAACTATTGGTTTATTTATTGGTTATTGATTTCTGTGTGGGGTGGGTGTCCACGGCAAATCTCTGAATCACAAGCCACACGCCCCCACGCCTCGACTCACGCTAGCCGTAAGCTAGCTAACAGCTTAACAGTGCCTGTATGTTTGTACTCAGTTCTTTCTGTTATTACTCTCCAGGCTCTCTCCGTTTTCATCTCCTCTTTGTACGAAAGCGTAGACATTGTCAACTTGCATGGGCGCGCCTAATCGCATCTTTCCGTTGACTTTGTATGAAATCATGGCGTCTCTTAAGTCTGAACACACAGCAAGCAACGTACAGAAATAACAACTCTGAGGGGACATGAACATTAGCATGACAGAATTGATGCTGCCTTCTCTCTGTGATGTTGACCTATAGGAGCACAGCGCGCTCTGCCGTGCACGACTGGAAACTTGGTGGGACAATGTTGGCAGTCAGGTAGAACAGTCGACACCTGGCACCTCCTGTCTCATCCCGTATACATCACGCAACGGGACTTGTGTCCAACAAGTCCTCCAAATGAAGCCTATCCTGTCAGCAGGATGACATCATTTGTCAAAGCACTTCTACAAAGAATAAAACCATGTTCTGATATGACGCCACCGTGGTTCATTTTTGGTTCATTTTCATGCACAGAAACGACGCGTTTTGCTGCGATCTACCATGTTAAAGTGACCCATCCAACCACCCCGACCTCCTCCGTCTGTAGAGTCTGTGGCTCTCTCTGTCACACTATGTAATTTGCTCCCAATAGTAGCTACACCATAGTATACTATAAAAAATGACCATTTCAAAAGACAAACATATTGTGTAGCCTGATCCAGACATGAAGCTGCGACCATGTGATAGCACCATTGGGCCAGAACAACACAAACAACAGGTTCTTTTATTAGTTAGAGACATTTTGAAGGAAGGCAGGATTTCCAACTTCCTTAAAGCAGAATTAGTTACTTTAGACTGTTTCAACATTGTTTCAATTGCCCTGAAGCAAATTAATGGTGAAAACTCACAACTTTGCTTGTATTCTTTAGTGAAATTGAAGGTTATTGAATATAAGCATCAGATACTGGCTAAATATATAACAGCACTGCTGGTGTTTCTCTGTGTTGTGGCCTCCAACCGAGCTTGTCAACAAGATAGCCAGTACCAGGAGGGAAGGCTGGGCGGTTAATCAGATGGAAAGTGTGAAACCGATGCCAGGAAAGTGTCGTAACTGGAGGAGAGATGCCATACACTTCTGTCTCTTCTGCAAACATATTCATGTCTGTCAGCATCTTCTTTAAAATGTTAGACCGGGGGTGGAGGGTGGAGTATATACATGCAGGATTTAGGCATGCAGTTGTGAAAAATGAAATTTTGTGCTCAGGGCTAATTTATATTCTGAGGAAACTATCAACATATCAAAAAGATGAACATCTGTTTTATTTCCTACGAGAGTGCGAGAATGTTTCCCTCTGGAGACGAGCCTGCATTTCTGCCGAAACATGAAAAAGCAGCACATTTGTTCATTTATCCTCCTCTGCTTTGCATAACCAATTATTTGCACCACACAAAATGCAATTTATTGTTTCTCTTAAGAAACATTAATGTCCTATCAGGGTTCGGGCCGCAGGAACATTGGCAGAAGCTGCACAAAAACACAGCTGTACATTTTTGCTAAAGAAATCAAAGGAAACTCATCTCAAAAGGAGGCAACTGCTCATTTTATGGCCATTAAAATTGTGGCTTTGCTGGAAGGACAAGTAAAAGCTCACCTGTGTGCATCTGACTGCATGACAAAACATCAACCCAAGGAAACCTGTGTGGAAAGGTTGAAGGAAATTAAAACAACACATGGAGTAACCTCACACTTGTGGGTGGTAGTTGGTGGTTGTGATTTTAAGGAATAGTTTTGGGACATTTTGGGAAATATACACTTCACTTTCTTTCTGGGAGAAAGATGAGAAACATGACAACACCTGTTATGTACGGAGCTGTAGTCAGTATGTGGTTATCTTAGCTTAGCATAAAGACTGGAAGCAGGGGGAAAAGCCTAGCTTGGTTCACTTCAGGGTTTAAAAAATGACACTC
Source organism: Nannoperca australis (assembly GCA_036023655.1). Lineage (NCBI taxonomy): Eukaryota > Metazoa > Chordata > Actinopteri > Centrarchiformes > Percichthyidae > Nannoperca > Nannoperca australis. The sequence goes on from JAVQJD010048817.1 coordinate 8,976, forward strand.
ACCAGCACCTCTGAAGCTCACCAATTTACAGGTTGAATCTCATTTGTTTAACCGGTACAGAAAAACACTTTGTCCTAATTGACCTTTTAGCGTTAGCAGCACACATAACAGGATTTTAAGCTCTTCTCTTGTATGTTTCTTACCAAAATGCACAATGGGAGCCGGAGTTAACGTCTCACAATTTGCATTTAGACAAGCTTGTACCTTTGACTTTTTTAATCTAAGAACCCGACATTTTCTAAAGCAGCTGTTCATTTATTATTTACTGATGTCCATACAAGCCATAAAGGTGCCGGAGTCATCTAACATTGTCTGTGCAGAAAATTAACTGGACTTCTACTTCCTGAACCAGTGGCACCACCTCTCATCTATATTTATACTGTCCACCTACATTTGTTGTCTTTTAGGCTCAAACTATCACTAACACAATCGTGCCCACTGCTGAAATTGATGCATAAAGATAATAGGTCACATGACTTGCCTCCAGCATGGAAAGCTTTCCTCTTGTCTTGTTTCCTGATATTAACACCAAATAGGTTCTTTACAGCAGAAACCGCAGGACACTGCATCACGTCAAGCTGCAGGAACAGGAAATCCTCCCTAAAAGAGTTCAAGTGCAGCCGGGAGACAATCAAAAGCAAATTTCTTCCTACTCAACTCCCTTCGAACTTAACGCGCGGGGCACTTTCCTCTTTCCCCGTTACCAGTAAATTGAACTCTGTTGCCTGATTGAAAAAGGCAGGTTCTTTGTGTAGTTTCGTCACTCAGAGGAGAGTGAAACTGGGCGCATCCTGGACATGATGTCAGGAAGCTGACAGCTCCTCTGTGTAGCTGAGCTAGTGCTTTGAGCGCTCTTCTGCAGGTACAGCATTTCTGGATTACAGCAAACACTGAGCTACAGAAATGAGCATGATCACAATACCATGCAGAGGAGGAACTTCTTGTCAGCGTCGTTTATGTATTTGTAACTATTAGCCCTGTCAGATGATGTGACAAGTTGGATCTTATGTTTAAAACATAAAGTTTTGTTTATTTACGTCCCATTTTGTGAGCCCATCTTCTCCGGTAGCAGCTGATTGAATGTGCAAGATGCATATAAAGTCACATTACCTGATACTTTTAATTACTCACAGCAGTTAAAGTCATGTGCATTATGTCTGAAGCAACCAATTAAACATTTATAAGTAGGCCTTTAGGATATTTTTATCTTGTTTAAAAGAACCACCATCAATCACATTGATTGGTCATAACTTCAGGGGGCCTTTTTAATTCAGTTAATGTTCTTTTTGTTGTATTCAACTTGTATTTTCTATAGGTGTATGTCCTTCCCTCTTGCAGGAACAATGCAGGATGTAAAAATGTCTTCTGTTCAATCAATATTCCAAAGCACATAACAGTTTCTTCTGCGATTCATCACTTTCCAGATGGGAAACACACTTTTTCTGAGAGTACGTTAAGTACACAGCTAGAGTCAGGATGTGGTTAGCCAGCTTAGCTGAAAGACTTGAGTAGGAATCAGTTAGCTTAGCTCTGTTAAAATAATACATCTACGTTCAAGCAGCTCTCAAGTTAATTCATTTTCACATTGTTTCTTGTTTAATTTGTGAACTTGTCCCATTATAGCCTAACAAACTTGCTAACTAACAGTTCACAAGCAGCTTAGCAACAAGCTAACAGGCATGCTAACAGTTGCTTGTGCCCGGACAGCCATGCTGTAACAATCTTGCAATCTAGTTAGCTAATCCAGTTAGCAGGCTAGCTAGCACAGAAAGAGGTATTGAATGGATTATAGGCTAGTGTAGTTTTTTTTAGAATAAAATTTAGTTAGAATTTTCTTGATAGCTGATATGCTTTTTCACAGAATCCTTATTTTTATTGTATCTCTTTGACACACACACACACACACACCACCATCAGCTGCTTTCATTTAACATATTGCAGTTCTACCTTTAACTGCCTATCCTTGGCTCTGTGCTCGATTAGAGTTCATTCTCCGTCTCCTGAATGCTAATGTGTCCCGACCAGCCAGCTGCTCCCTCTTTTATTTAAAGCCCTTTTTGTCAAGGTCCAAATTAAAATCTAGTGCTTCAATTACATTTTCCAGTGTGGAAAAGTGTCTGCTGACGTTGCCTCGGGAGGGTCTGAAAAGATTCTGATTTTGAAATTTTAAAGTTAGCTTCAGACTCGTCGTCCCTCAGCCCCAAATCTCATTATTGTGATTTCCCTCAGTTTCAGGCCTTAGACTGTTTGATTCTTCTGACCAGAAGTTGTTCTGCCTAATAAGGATTTGCTGATTATTAATATTACATTTAAATAAAAGAAAGTTTAACTTGCAACATTGAGAGTCAACAGCCATGCTAGCGTCTGAGGCTGTATTTAACCTCAGCATGCTAACATTCTTCAAATGACAATGCTACATGCTAAAGCAGGTAGGCCTATATTGTTAACCACATTCAGCCCCTCAGATTAGCGTGTTAGCATGCTATATTTGCTACTTAGCACTAAACACAAAGTAGGCCTACAGCTGAGGCCAATGGGAATGTGAACAGTTTTTCCGGTATTTGGTCACAAACCAGAGATTTTATGACAATCCATCCAACAATTTCAGCGACATTTCACTCAAAACCACAAATGTGAACCTCATGGTGGCGCTAGAGGAAAAGTCAGCTTGAGGACCATGGATAGGCCTATCGATACAATATTTCACTGCAATTCGATATTTGTAGAGATTTTTCCACGTCGACCAAAGTGGTGGACCTATCCGACAGATCAACATCGTCATCCCTCGAGCGTTGCTGCTAGCAAACCATCTGACTGACAAGATCACCCCATCCTGCAACACTCATCCACCACATCTTTAACCTTTGCCTCCATCATCACATCCTCCCTCGTGGATCCTCCTCGTCAGATGCAGCCCGGCCGCCTGTGCTGACATGTAGTTTAGACATCAACAATAATGTCTGGCAGGTGAAGGTTTGCAGAAGCCACAGCAGTGACCTAGTAACCACACTCAAGATATGTTAGCTCAGCTGACTCAGCTGTTGCTTCTCTCCTGCTTTGATGAAAGCAGCGCTTGCTGGCTGGTGGGATTACAGTGTTTTTTATGTGATGCCTCAGCACTAAAGCCTCCTGTACCTGGCTGTGGCTCTACTGATAGCACTCTTCTCCTGCAACTAATTGTGTTTTCTTAAGGGCATGTCCCAAAAGACAAGGCTTGTTCACTCAAATGTACTGACCAAAGGATTATCTGTGGGTATGATTGAACGTAACGCCCAAAGTGTCGTGGACAAGCTATTCCTCCCGATGGTCTGGCCAGCACCTTGCATGGTGGCTCTCTGCCAGTAGTAAGTTGTGAAAAGGGTACAAATTGGAATGAAAGTGCTATATAAAAGCTGTTAACCAATGTTAACCAAAGCAGGAAGTGCTAAGTGGAAGGTTTACTTTTACCTGAACCAGACCGTAGTTGCCATGCAGAGATCGCAGAAAGAAATTATCTTTAAAACGTTGTCACTGAACGTAATCGTGTGGGTTTTCTGCAGAAACATCAGTGTTATTTCTGCCTTTAAAGGTTAAAAGTATGAGTGCGTCGTTGTTTGGTGAAACATGGCAACTGATGACCTCTGCAACACTTACAAATCAAGTGCAAGTGGAGCTTTAGTAATCATATGCTGTTAATAGGAAATGCTTGCTGTCCCTAAATCACTGTCATGGTTGCTGACCACAGGTTGCTGACTCATGTATTAAGAAAACAGAGTCAATCCATTTTTATGGAATCTTGAGTGTTTTAGTTTCTTCACGTCTCACAGGGAAGCTTCCCGAGATGATTATTCATGTTGTTTTCATATGAAATTCATATTATCTTAATTTACAGCTGCTCTGTTTTCACCAGTTAGTTCTGCTGTGTTGTTGGAGAGTACACAGACACTCCTCTTGGATCAGTGCGGCGCCTCACCACAGACGGGAGAATTACCCACACGGTGCTGCACGGGCAGATAATGCAGCACAAATGCAATCAGCCGCTGCCAATGAGCAAAAATTTGCATTCACACATGCTAATTATTAATTATGATAAGGACAGCTAAATTAACCCAGAGTGATGAGGAAGTGGGTCGTAACAATGATGACATTCTGATCTCGAGAATGACAGCGATCCATTGATCCCTGATGGTAACAGTGAAGAAGAAAGCGATGCTACTGGAAACGACTGGATTATTATAATGCCAATATGCAGCTCTATCCAGCATATTAGCTCATCCTCCACCCTGATGAGCGTGTATGAGTGCAGTGGTGGGATTATGCAAATGTAAATATTGAAGAAGCTGGCGGTTTCCCTGGCAGTCGACTTCAAAGCTTCCAGGACTGGAGATGGAATTAGTGCTCTGCTTAATCCCACTGGAGGAGGGCGGGAGGGCGGGAGGGCGGGAGGGGGAGCTGCACTTTATTAATGCACCAGCAAGTTTAATCAGAGAGGGAGAGGAAGGAGCGGTGGGTTACAAAAAATGGTGACAAAGATGGTGACAGAATGAGAAAAGAAGGTAAAGGAGGTGAGGAGGAGTGGGAGGGCGATGAGAATGAGAGATGCAGAGTGGAGGAGAGAATACGAGTGTGTTTGTGAACGGAGGGGGCAACACAACGAGGATCAAAGATAATTTTTATGGCAGACCTGGAAACCGTGATTTCCCCACAGTTACCCGAACACAGATCTTTCTCCTGCAAAACCACCACACCTGGTATCCAACTGCAAGAGCATGAGCACATCAGGGTGTCAGCAGCACCTTCAGGGCAGATCAATACGCACAGTGCAGATGCTCGTACTATATGTACTCTCTGATGTTATAAGTTGTTTTCAATGTATCAGCAGTGACCGCCACACACACACACACACACACACACACACACACACACACACACCCAACTGAGCAAAACTCATCTTCCAGTGAGCTCCAGAGTGAATCATACAGCATGACTTTTATTATGGGCAGAATCATTAGGGATTATTGTCCAGCATCTCCATGAATCCCAGAGACTGGAGGACGTTATTGGTCCTTGTTGGATTGGGATGTCTGGATTCATGTGGTTGTGACCTTTACAGAACAAATGATGAACTGTAACTTACTTACTTACGAGAAACTTTGTTTGCAGCAACATCTTCAAGGTTTGATTATCCGGTCTGGACCAATGAACAATGTTTATGATACTAGTTAGCAGAACTTTCTCTATTAAAATCGTGTATATAGGTAATCCTTACCACAGCTGCAGCTACACCCCGTCTGAAAGCACCTCATGGATCACAAAGCCAGTACGTCAGCTGATCGTAGAACTTGGTGTGCATATTCATGGTCCTGGTTTTGGTGACTCTGCAATCTTTTTTCACACATCCATGTTCCCCAGAGGATAAACCCTGTCTTTTGAACTACGGCTGCAACTAAAATTATTTTTATTATCGACTAATCTGCTGCTTATTTTCTCAATGAATGTATGAACTGTTTTGTCTGTCAACCAATGTGTCAACTGCTTTGTTTTGGACAAAATGTCACATTTTACGGTTTCAAAATGTGTAATGCATCTGATAAACTCACCAGGCAGATTTAGTTTAAATAAAACAAGGTGCACTTGATGAGCAGCCAGGAACCTGCATACAGCAAGGAACAGGTACAGAGAAGTAAAGGCCCATTAAGAGGAAACAGGTCACTGACAAAGGCAGAACAGGAACAGAAGGTCGTGGCTCACCGAGGTGATGAAGCTCAATGGACCCAGAGCTAATGGGGTGATGAGGGGCAGGTGTGCAGGCAGGTGGAGAGCTGGTGGCCTGGTGGAAGGAGAGGAATGGCAGGTCTCAAATGACAGGAAGGCATGACACACTGTATCTAACAGGCAGACTGAAATCTACTGAGCATCTCCATGCAGGCAACATGTAGAGGACAACATGGAGTACAAAAGCATGTGGGAATGTGTGTGTGTAGTTTTACTGGAGCAGGTGGGCTGATTGATTGGCTGCTGTAACTACTGATCAATCATTTAGTCTATAAAATGTCAGAACATTGTGAAAGTTGCATGTTTTGTCCAAAAAGCCAAAGATATTTTATTCACAATGATATAAAAACAGGGTTGAACCTCAATTCTCAAATTTGATTGACGATTCATTTTCAGTGTAGATGTCATTGATTGTTGAAGCAATCCTTAGTTTAAATGATGGGATTCAGACTATTTATGTATTGATAAATTCAGTTTATTGTGCAGCTCCTTCATTTAGCTGGAAACAAATCAGAGAACATGGACACAAAGAATGAACAGCTCACATGTGTCTGCGTTATTTATAAAGTCATGGCAGCCTGACTCACAGATCAACCCATTTGGACTCATTTATTAATGTATAAATCAGCCGGTTGTGCTGGTGACTCTGGTGAAATACACACAGTTTGATTCATGAATTTGCTGCCTCACACTCCTGTATAACATTATATCTGGATGAGAGCCCTGGAGTGCCTGGAAGGGCTGCAGACGCCTGTGCTTAATCAATAAGGTTTGTTGATGAATTTACCATAATTAGAGCTGCATATATGAAATCCGGGGCGGCATTTCCCTCCTTCTTGGCATGACACTCCTGGAAAACAAGAAAATCGATTTATTTTCTTGGACAACGAGGCACTTCTCTGCATCCTGAAGAGTTAAACGCAAGCAGGTTAACATTTTCTCAAATGTGTGTGCAGACGTTGTCAAGTGTGAAGACAAACAGTGTGTAAAACTATTGGACTGCAGACTCATATTTCTGACAGCACATGCTGAATTGTGTGGATGTGCTGCAGGTAAGTCCACGGCTGCCGCAGTCGACTGAAGGTGAAGCAGTTAAGTTATGTTGCCCACCAGCACCTTCACATGGACGCTTTGAGGTACTGTTGAACTGCCTGGAACAATAACTGCAGTGACTGAAGAAATCTCCCCACAGTGAAACTCCACATTCAAACATTCTGTCAACGCAGCGACTTTGTTCATTTCTGAACGTGTTTTTGAGTTTTCTGCCTCAAGCTTTCCGTAGTTGTGGTGACTCTTGCCTCTCTAGCTGCTAAATGCTCCACTAGGATGTGTCTGCTGTGTGGTGCTGGACAGTATGTGTACAGTGGATTTATCCGAGGTTGTTTGCTGAAAACATGGTGGCTCTGGTGCACTGCACTGTTGCCTCACAGCAAGAAGGTCCTGGGTTCGATCCCTGCAGGTGGCTCAGTGGCCTTTCTGTGTGGAGTTTGCATGTTCTCCCCATGTTCACTAGGGGTTTCCTC
>JAVQJD010048838.1:0-10078 GCA_036023655.1 Nannoperca australis
ACACACACACACACAGAGACAGAGCAGCACACACAAACACAGAGACAGAGCAGCACACACACACACACACAGAGCAACACACAGAGAGCAACACACACACACACACACACACACATAGACACACACACACAGAGAGCAACACACACACACACACACACACAGAGAGCAACACACACACAGGTTGTTGCTCCACATATAAAACATTTCATGCAGCTCTTAAAGATAAAATCCTCTCACGTGTTAAAAACATGTGTTTGTGTTTTGGAGGAAACGAGGACCTGATCCTGCAGGACTCCTCTTAAAGAGCCCAATGCAAAACTACACTGATGTCTCAGTAAGACATGTACAGTAAGCATGCACGTTCTCTCACACACACACACACACACACACACACACACACACACACACACACACACACTGGTAAACTGCCTCCTACACTGTATTTTCTGTAACACATGCAGTCAGGCAGTGTTTCCAGAAATGATCTGTTTGCTGCAGATAAGTAAAAGTGGGTCAGGAAACGTTCCAGAGGCGCGTTGGATTTACGCTTCCCGTTGAGGAGGAGCAGCTCCCCCCCCACCCCCCCCGCTGTGGGCTTCACATGTAAACAGACACTGAGCTGAAGGTTGATTCCTTGTTGTGACTCTCAGTGAAGCTAACAGGATGCTGTTGTGTTGAACACAGTAGGTGTTACTTCCATGTGTTGGTTGTGTGTTTATACGTCTGATCTTCACATATGAGGACGCTTCTTATGTTCCGGTTCTCTCCAGGGCAACACGTTGCATCTCAAGCTACAACATGTGACCGTAAGGAGGTCGCTCTCTGCACATGAACATGTAAACAGGTGAGCGTCGGAAGCAGCCCGTCCATCTGTTGGTGACTCATCCCTAAAGAAAAAGCAACTGCGGAAACATTTTGGAGGTAATGAAGCAGCAAAAGCAGTCCCAGTTCATCACGGAGGACTTTCTCTCGCTGGCTCTGGTTGTTTGATCCAGTAAAGTGGAGTAAACAGCAACTTAACAGAAGAAGAAGAAGCATTTCAGATGGTGAACCTTCACTCTTTAAGACTGCGTCATTAATAAAAGTGAGTACAACACCTCACATCTGATGCTCTTTGTGCTAATTGAGGCCATTTTCTTTGTTTCTTCGACAAACCGGCTCGGATGCGAGCGTCGTCATGACAACGAGAGAAACTTTGGCAGCGGATGAAGCGTTGAGTTACTCAGCCGGCTGCAGAGCGTCGGGGACGAGTGGCTCCACCTGCTTCTGCACCGCAGATACATTTAAAGGAAACAAACCAGGATCACTACAACAGGAAATATGTCTGTTGCCATGCCAACGGCTGTTTTAACCCAGGAGCTGGTTGGCGATGGCTCTCGTGTTCCTTGTTGGTCACTGAAGCGTCCCCGCAGCGACAGCGTCCCCGCAGCGACAGCGTCCCCGCAGCGCAGGACTGTAACGGGTGTCGTGACCTTGTGAGGACGCTGGCTGCTCATTGGTTGGTTATTGGATGGTTATATATATATATTATAATGTGAATAACGATACACAGTCGACATGAGTTCTCGTGGGGCCTTTTATATAAAAGGATCAATAAGAATCAATAACCTCTGAAAGCTTCATAGATCCATTAGAAGCCATTAAAAACAGTAACATCTGGCTGGTGTTCATCCTGTTTTATTTGGGGACAATGCAGTTAAATTAAACCTTTTAATAAATGGATTTAGGTTCAGATCAACTCCAGGGGATGAAATGGAGTTTTATTCTGTAAATAACTACATTTACGTTTAATTTAGTAGAAAACACGACATCATGAATAAATACAAACACTTCCTGTCTGACACCACGACGATGTTTCTCTGCTTCTCTCTCCTGTTAATCATCAAACTGGGAAACACGAACGTATTAGAAATAATATTGATATGAATCATTAATCAGACGCTTTACTGTTTCAGACGCCATCACTGGCCTCAGACGTCCCACCTGAAGTGACCAGACACACCTGCAGCTCAGACACACCTGCAGGTCAGACACACCTGCAGGTCAGACACACCTGCAGCACAGACACACCTGCAGCTCAGACACACCTGCAGGTCAGACACACCTGCAGCTCAGACACACCTGCAGCACCGACACACCTGCAGCACAGACACACCTGCAGGTCAGACCTCCTGCAGGTACGACTGTTCTCCAGAACTCAGAGACGATTGTTTCTCTCAGAACACAGAAGAGAGGCGAGCGCCAAGTCGTGCAGGCAGGACTCACTCCAACGCACACACATGAAAGTGAGAGCGCACACACACACACACACATCCACACACACATACTCACTCACACACACACACCCACACACACATACTCACTCACACACACACACACACACACACACACACACACACACACACACACACACACACACACACACTCACACACACTCCAATTCTTCTCACATGAGATTTGGTTTCACGCTCTCTTTTTTCTTTCTTCTTCTTCATCTTCTTCTTCTTCCACAGACAGAGTCTCTCATTAACCAGTAAAGTCACCGTAACGTCGGCGTGTTTGAACACTGACGTCCTGAAGAGGCTTCACACCGACGTCAACAGTGAAGTTACTAAACTGCTCTTTCTACTTTTTTAAACCACGAGCTGAATCAATTTTCCATCTGAGTCTCTGTTGATCATCTGAGCCGTCAGGCGCCTGTGGAGGTGAGTGTTTACCTGACGGATCAACACAGGAAACAAACAGAAGAACTGCATTAGAGCAGCTTTATTCACCATCTGTTGGTTTAATGTTTTCTTTTGTTTGTTTCCATTAGAAGCACAGGTGGAGTCCCTCTGCACCCCTCATTCTGACTGACTCACCTGCTCAGGTGAAGCTCCAAACAGTGGATTATAACCAACTAGAGAGCAGCCGAGGAGCTTGTTTCTGCCGCCCCGGTGATGTGTAAGTGTACTCCAGGTGTGTGTCGGTACACTGTGACATCACAGCTGGGACTGTAGCACCTCCTGCTAGCGGGTTAGCATCACTTAGCGGGTGTTTTATGTAAACAATGACGTGTTTATAAAATGGAGTCTCTGTGGTGGTCAGCTTGTCATACACAACAACAAGGTACTACCTCTTTAAAGGTGTCAACAACCAGGATCTCCACCAAACCCTTCAACCTGAAACTATATCACATCTACAAACACCACAGGACGACACATTGAACACTAAATCCTCTGTGAACCTTTCAGTGACAAGAACATTGTCAGATGTTTCCGGACACAGTGAAGCAGGATCGACCCACCATGATGAAGCCATGATTGAAGGCTGGGATGAGGTTATTTTGTTGGAATACTGTGTGTGGTTTTCAAACAAACATAACTCTCATTCAAGCCAAAAGGTTCTTGTTCAGACTTCACCCGGAGGAGCCCATTCACCTGGTCTTTCTCAAGCTCTACATCGCACACCTGTCCTCCCCAGTGTGGGAGTTCACAGTCACGTTCCATCAACTGTTCACGCAGCATCTTCACAACAACAAACATTCAAGAAGTTAAACCTCAGGCCGCTGTCTGGAACACCAGGAGATCCTCTGCGGGTGAATGAAAGACCGGAGAGAAAACTGGACTTGACGTTTACATGTTCTAGTTAACGGGAGGCGAGAACAGAACTTAAACTTGGTTTAAACCTTTTGTCGGATCTAAATGCAGAATCAAACTGAAGATTTCTTTGCATGACGGTCTCGCCTTTAATCCCTTCTTCTGCAGTGAAGCCGTCCTGGATCTCTACGCTTACACACATCTGACACGTGAAGACACTTTCTTGACACTTCTTTACAAGAAGAACAAGATGAAGCTCTTTAATCCAGAGCGTTAGCATCGCTCCGAGGGTTTGCATCATCAGCATCATCCACATATAACAGAGAAACGAGCTGAACGCTGCCAGGTATTCGTCTCGACCAGCGCCTCGTCAGCAACAGTGACAGGGAAATATATCACGTATCTCCATCATGCCGCGCTCAGCCTGATGAACACAAAGCTCTGAGCAGGACATGCTTACTAAATGTTCTGCTGGCGAGGCCGAGAGCTGCAGAGTCATCCACCCGAACAATCCTCCATCTACAGACTCTGAGTAAGCAGCTGACTCGCTGAAGCAGGAGCTGACAGACAGACAGGATGTTTAGCAGCATGTCAGGTGAAAGACTGTGCAGCCCAGTTGTGTTTGTGCAGGTGTGTATGTGCAGGTGGGACTCGTGCGTTGTGTTTGTGCAGGTGTGTTTGTGCAGGTGTGTTTGTACAGGTGTGTTTGTGCAGGTGTGTTTGTGCAGGTGGGATTCATGTGTTGTGTGAAAACACATTGATGTTGTTAATTGGTGTCTTAACGAGCTGCTGTACTGCTGCACAACAGTCACATCAATCATTGTTCTGCGCACGGCTTCAGCTGCCGGCAGGCTGACGTTTAAATCTGCATGTATGGGCATTCCTGTTCCCCAGAGGATGAACCCTAATGACTTGGAGGATCCCTTGACGTTTCCTCGAGGATTTCCTTGAGATTTAGTTCACACGTTCATGTTCCCCTCAGGATGAACTGTAATAACTTTGGAGATCCTCTGACTTTCCATGTAGCGCCACCTTCAGTGTCCAACACTTTATGACCAAAGCAAGTTTAGCAGTTTTGTGTTATTTAGCAAATAACACTTAACAACCTAATCCTAACTAACCATTAGCTTAGCACCAGCATGTTAGCATTAGCTCACAGAGTTGCTAGCATGGCTGTGGACTCGTTTAAGTGTTGGTGAGGAAACAGAAAGTTTGTCTATATTGATGGTTAACGTGGAAAAAAGTCGAGATCGCTGGTGCTTAAATACAGGAAGGAAAAGATGGAGAGGCGTGGAGGAAGGGATGAATTACTCACACACACACACTCACACACACACACACACACACACACAGATTGGGAGGATTTTAGCAACACTTGAGCTTCTGGTTTAAAGCGACACATAAGCTTTGAGTCACGCTGGTGCTTTCTCCTCGGCCTGGACACTGCTGATTCACAATATGTGTCATACACACACACACACACACACACATACACAGCCTGGAAATGGTTATATGTCATTTTTATGTGTCACTGGTCATTTTACTGGCAGATAAACGGGTCGAGGGATGTTATAATGACGAGGAGCGAGGGAACAACAGGATGTGTGAGGATGGATGGATGGAGGGTGGTGGTGGTGGTGGGGGGGGGTGGGGGTTATTGTGATGAGAAGATGAGAGCGAGAAGAAAGAGGAGGTGTCGTGCAGTTACAACTATGACAGATGTAATCGTTCTAAAACAACGCCTGACTCTGGAAAGATAATGTAACACACGGATATCAGCGTGTCCGTCGCCACAGTAACGAAGTTTGTGAAGTTATTTGAGTTTCTTTTCTATTGTTTGCTGCTACGTGTTACATGTGTTGCAGTTTCCCCACTGAGGGACTCGTAAAGGTTCATTCATTTGTTTGACTGCACGTGTCGCTGTCCCACTGTCATGGTTCATGGGGACCCTTGATGACAGTTATAGTTGACACTCTTGTTCTGCATGCGGTGTGACTCTTGCAGGAAGTACAGGAAGCCAGATGTAATGAGGGCGTCGGTGGAGCTTCTTCTAATGCATGTAAATCTATTTAAACCAGAATGTGTGATTAGTCTGAAGGGTCTGAGGACGTGATTGTTTTTCCTGCAGAGCGTCAGGAGATGAAGATGATTCTGTTCCATTAACGCTGTCAGTAAACGTGCTTTAATATCTAATGAGTCGACGGGGAACTTCCTCCCAAAACCAGATTCCACGGCCGACAGGAAACTAATGAAATAAAGAGGTTTGTGTTCAGTCACACCGTTTGACACAATGATTGAACACACAAAGTGTGTGTGTGGGGGGGGGGGGATTATAACAGACTTTGTAATTAGAAAGCATGAGATTTCACCCCTTTTTGCTTCCTGATGCACTTTTAATGGGAGTTGTTCTGAGTTTGTCATCTTTTATTTATTGTGTCTAATGTTTCTCTCGTGCCGCTGTTCGATGCTATCACTGTGATTAATGAAGTCCTGACGTCTCGCCGTACAAACCAGTGTTTGCATCTAATAAGCAGGAGCTGCAGAACCACCAGGGCTCTGATGACACTAAACGGATCGTGTCTGACCTTGTGTGAAGGTTGTAGAAGATCTTAATCGATCCGTTCCTTGGGCTGCAGGTTCTCCACCAGGAGGGCAAGAACAAACCAGACGGTTCCTTGTGGGTTTAAACTACTTTATAATGTCAGACATATCTCCAAACTACACTTCCTGTGTAAAGAAGTGGAAAATATATATATATATTTTGTTAAAGGATAAGTGGCATTATTCTGTGTTTGTGTTAAATCCCACAAAAAGACCAAAAGCAACATTAGTTCGTCCTCTGTGTCCATGAAGACTTTGAAAAACAGCTCAAAAATACATAATGAGTTGTGCTTTTGTTGGGACTACTTTCAGTGGCGGATTAATACAAAGTAATCTCAGGGCACTTTTACACACTCTTATTAATAAAGACTGTTTTTATCGGACAGACGTGGTGAATCAGAACATTACGTAGCGAGCAGATATGAAATAAAACATGATGTTTGTCTTTATTTTGTTCACGTCTGAGATCTGATCGTGTCCTGCTGGCAGCAGCGTGAGAGTGGACAGAGGTGGAAACACGGTAACTTTCCATTTCAAAGTGCACTCTTCATCCCTGCTCTCACGTCTCAGCAGGTGGGAGTGGACGCTTCACAGCCGGACTCGCCTCCCCGCTGCTGACGATGGTTTGATGTCCGCAGACCTGCTGGATCTGAAGAAGAACTCCAGCCGGAGAACGTTCTCGGCGTCTCAACATCTCCTCACAGCGCTCCAGTCAGAGGCGAGCAGATCCAGAGAATCCACACTAACACACGTTTGCTAAATCTAAAGGTTGTATCAGGCAATCTCCATGTACAGATGAGCCTGAGATGTACATGTACCTTTAGCATGCTAACACGCTAACATTTAGCAAGAATCACAACGCTAACGTGGCTAAAAAGGTCACGGTTGCAGCTTCTGAGCAGAAAACCAAGAACAAAAGAGTGCAGAGTTGTTCTTTAATGAAATCACTAATGCATAAATTCTATTCAGACATACATGATTCGTGTTGCGAGTCGCTGGCAGGCGTTTGGTTTCATTCATCCCTGGAGCTTCACAATCTTAATGTTTTTATCATTTAATGTAGTTTACACAGACTCTCATCTTCTCCCTGCTGTCCTCCGTCATAATGATCATCTGCAGTCCTGCACGACCTTCAACATCCACTCGTCTACGCACGTCAGCCGTGACGCACTCACTGCGACCCTCCGCCTCCCACCTTCTCCTCAGAAGGAAACCACAGCTCACATCGGGTCAGTGATTCTGTGACGGCCTACAGGTGTAGATGCATTATGGTCCAGATCGATGGTCCTGATCAACACAATGCTGCTGGAGAACGCGCAGTTTCTTCAAATCTGCTTTTTTGAAACGAGAGAAGAAACAGGTCACGCTGAGCTGCAACATCGAGTCTGAAACTGCATCTTTTCAATCGGAAAAGTCCATCAATGAATGTAAAAGAAGAAATATGACATCAAAAGGCCGGCGGCCAACAGCACCAGCTGATCCTTCCTGCTGGGGAGAAGGACAGTGCTGGGAGGCAGCGACATTTAGCTGCTGATGTTTAATAAGAAAGGTCTGAAAGTCACAGTGCAGAGGTTAGCAGGACGATCAATACTGTCGAAACACGCAGAAGCGTCTCTGAACTATTAGAAACAGGAGTCTCAACTTGTTTTACAGACATTAAATAACATATATTCTCTCTCTATATATATGTGTGTGATATAAACATGAAATCCAAATGTTTGCTATAGACATGCTGTACAGATTATTGAGATGCTATAAAATACTTTACAGATTATAAAATACAGATTAAACAGTTTACAGTGCAATGAACAGGAATGACACAGCTTTAGGGACTATGAACAGCGTGAGAGAACTTAAACACACTGATGATTTACTGAAGTACCGACTGAACGCTGCCGGGGAGCTACGATACTACGACCACTGCTCCTCATCAGGGCAGTGGTTTACTGTGACTGAACACACACACACACACACACACACACACAGATCTTTGTGGTGGAGGGAAGCTTCCTGTACATGAAGCTAACGCTCTGTGTTTGTGACGCGTCGGCAGCAGGTTCATTGTAACGGAGGAGATCAGATATCAGTTTTTAGAGCGACGTGGAGGCCTTTTGGAGTCAGACGTCAGTGTGAGTGCTCTGACATTCACTGATGCTGTTTCATGTTAGCCGTACACCAGGAATCACTATTCATGCGTTGTTATTGTGATGTAATAGATCTGAGGATGTGTGCACTGAACTCATCACACGTGGCTGGATGTACCAACACGAGACAGCAGCTGTTGAGCCGTCACTGGTTTCAAAGGGTTTCCTGTTTACACAAACTAACACGCAGTCATTTTACTACTTTAGATGTTTCTGTTATACTGATTCTCTTCCTATACACGTGCTGCTGTTACTTCGGACGTCTCCAGGACTGCGTTCAAACTTGATCTTAAAACGGGTCGAGATTCCACAAAGAACAACGTCTGGTACCTTCAAGTACCTAAAATCACACGCTACGCCACTTAAAAACTACAACATTTGAAAAAGCACAGAGAAAATCTTCAAAACGTTACTTTAAATAACAGTACAAAGTGTGTTACCTGCAGAGAACACACGTTGCTGCAGGGTTAGCATGCTAACATGTTAGCATTGCAATGCAAAGGTTGTTTAGAAAGAGTCAGAGTCAGAGTTACAGCAACACCTGGTGACACTTTGTTAGTGCAGTAGTTTGTGCAAAGTTAACACATCTTGCCGTGTCGTACAGCTTACATGCATTTACTAAAATATGTTGGTTGTTGTGTGTTGATGGTGTCAGTTTGTGTCAAACAGTGATTTTGGAATAAAATGACAGGAAAACATATTTCACAGCGTTTCTTATGGTAGAAATAACCGACAGATGAATCGATGTTGCAGCTCTGTTACATTGAGCTGCTTTACCTGCAGACAGGATGCTGTCGCTTCTCCCGCTGAGTGAGGAAGGGTTCAACATACAAACCTCACTGCCTGCAGGCATGAAGTTTTCATAGCTTTTCTTTCTCTGGTCTGTTTCTTGCCTCCCTGCTCGGCCTGGCAGCTGTCATCGTCGTCTGTAGTGCGTCTTGTCTGTGTTTTAATCTCAGACTCTGTGACTTGAAGTCTCATTACAGCAAGGCTTCAAACGCTGGCGAGGAAAATAATCGACGGTGCTGCTGCGGTGACAAATATAGACCTTGGGTACATTGCAAAGCTCTCAACAGTGCTTCCACAGAGCTTTTCCATGTGTGTGTGTGTGTTGAAATGTGTGTGTGGAGACGGAGATGGAGTGTGTGAGAGAAAGAAAAATAGGGTGTTAGCATGTGTGAGTGTTTGCATGGCAGGGTTTTATGACAACCGTGGGAAATTAAATTCCCTCAGACTGACTGATGGATATTAAAGCTTCCAAAGAATTCTCAGTTTGATGGAAAGTAAGACTGAGTACGTCCTATGTTATGTAAGAGTGTGTGTGTGTGTGTGTGTGTGTGTGTCGGGTAGATGAAGCCTTAAGTCTGCTATTCACAGTCTGCTGGTGGTCCTGACAAGTGTAATCTGTCTTCTGACGGGACACAACGGATCCACGCCACCGTGAAGTCCTGAACTTCTGCAACTTCACATCACAACCTTGAAAACAACAACTCGTGCAGAAACGTATGAATATGAAACGTACGTGGCCGGAAGCGTGTGGGTGTGAGCTAATGGCTAACATGCTAACACTAGTAGCTCACAGTAGCTCTGAGCTTCTTTCTACTGTTTACTGGGGCATTTGTTCCCATGATTGTTCCCTTGATTGTTCCCATGATTGTTCCCCTGATTGTTCCCCTGATTGTTCCCATGATTGTTCCCATGATTGTTCCCCTGATTGTTCCCATGATTGTTCCAATGATTGTTCCCCTGATTGTT
>JAVQJD010048840.1:0-30755 GCA_036023655.1 Nannoperca australis
GTGAAAAGATGCGCCTGCCACATCCTGCCAGCAGTTCTCGGCATTGTCCCCCTCGCTGCATTTCCTGGGACAGGCAAAGTAGCAAGCACATGATAATTTATGTATATTACTTCAACAAACGGCACTCCCAGACAGCCAGGGATGTGACTGTCACACCACCTTAACACAGCACCTGGTCTTAACTTTCCTTAAATTCTCTCTCTCGCTGTGTCAAAACACAGTGAAGGAAACACAATATTATCACACACACACACACACATAACTGTGTACACCTGTGTGTGACTGGGCTGAAAAAGGAGCAAGAACATTGAGCACATGAGAAAATACGGGGCAGATCCCTGATGGTTGGTACTGTCCCAGATGTGTGTGTGTGTGTGTCAGAAGAAACATAATGCACCATTGGACCCTTCAGACACAGACAGTGGCTAATGCTATTAGTATCACTTCAGGACAGGGATCCCTTGAGAACACAACTTAGGCTACACACACACACACACACACACACACACACACATACACACTCCCTGTCTCGTCAGCTATGTTAGGCAATGCTTCATCCAGTGACCTGAGACAAACCAGTTTTGACACCTATTGCTGAATGATCAAAACAACACATTACATTGTTACTGAGACTATCAATATATTCAATGAGAGAGGGTATAAAGGATTTATAAACCAGACAAGTGTTCCAACGCTATATAAGATGGCTTTTGGACAGCACTGTAAAATAGCCTTCTAAAATGTGATGAATGTGACTCTCGCATAATGGAGAGGGACAATACTTCCACTCTGCAACTTGGCCACATAAATATTAATACATCTAGTTTAGTGCCATTGTAATATTTAAATACTGGTATGTGAGTATATATGGTCTTTCAAACATGATGAAACACCTTTATCGCACATTCTTAAACAGCTTTGATAAACTTTAAAAGAAAGCAAAAAAGAATCTCTCCCTTGCTGTTAAAATGAATTTATTCATTATCAATCTACATAATTGTTTTTGACACTACTGGCTTCTTGTCTTAAAATAAGGACCCATGTTTTACTTAGAATAACCCTTAAGAGATGGAGGAATTTAAAAAAGAATTTAAAAAAAAAAAGAAATAAAAAAGTGTCTGGCTCAGCCACTGATGCTGGAGAAGGGCACCTAGAATATTTCTCCTAAGAAGGTAAACGAGGCAGAGAACATGCTGCATCAACGCTATCTGTGACAGGCTGTCACAGGGCAGCATGGACAGACTCAGTCATTCAAAAGCTCTGTGGTTTGTCAGATTTTTAGCTACAATCAGAGTGTGACAGGCAGCATCAACAGCACAAACATCGGAGCTCATTGTCAATTTGCTGGTGAATCTGAGCAACAAATGAGATGGTAATTACTAAAAGATAAATTAAATAGAGCTGAACTGAAGACAAAAGTATGTTAATGCCAAATGTTTTTATGGAAATTCCAAAATCCACTGTATTTAGTTTGAAAACTACAGTAAGACTTAAACGAGCGAAGCTGAGCCCCCCGAAATCCTCTTATAAATCATGTTGTTCTTCATTGGCTTACGGTGGAATAAAGATGAAGGAAACTTCTGGGAAGAGTTGCTCTGAGCTAAACATTGCTAGTGCCATGCACTTTGCTTCATACAACAAGATAAAACAAAAAGTGATCTAGGCCCTGCCCTGCAAAACATTATGATCCAAAAATGTGGAAAACCTTGTTTTTTATTAGACTTGATTTTAGAAATGAACTTCATAAATAGATTGAACTCGTGCTCAAAGCAACAGCGGTTTATACCAGCTCTGCACAAAGGTAGAATTAGTTAAACCCAGCAAATACAGCAGTGCAGTGCTGTGTGGTTTATTTCTAATTTGTTAAATCCAGTGTTCTGTGCTTGTGTCAAATGTGGTAGTTGGTAAATGTCTGTCCTGAAATGGGCTCAAATGTCCACAGCCGCTGCAGTGTGATGGGTTGTTAACCTGCAGCCATAGCCAGACACCTAAAGGTGTTTCAGTTTGTAGGTGACATATGGGTGTCAGACCCGTCTCCCGCTCCCAGCGGTATTATTCAGACTCGGCACAATAGCCAGATTGGCCCAGACATTTGTTGTGGATCACAGACCAGCCGAGCGGGCAGATTTAACCCTAACAGCCACATGCTCTGTGAAAATCATTGGTCCACAATGAAATCAGCAGTTGTTACATCTTTCAATTCAACCAAAGTAATTATCGAAAATTTGAATTAACACCCGACTCTATGCAGCTACCAGCCGCTTTGAGCTCTTAACCGACATAACCAAACGATTCCACTTCATATTAAATCTTTTGCAGCTCCTTCTCGCACAGAAGTCAATACAAGCAAATGGTAGGGAACTGAAGCAGACAAACGAAAGTCAAACATTAAGCAAGAAAGAGAGTTGTTGACCTCAGGAACTCTTCATAGAGTTGTGCCCTCGTGCTGTCAAGTACATAAACATCACTTCACTCAAAACAAGGATGACTTTAAAAAAAAAAACTTTTAAGGGGAAAGGACAGCTCTACCAGTGTTGTGTATGTTGGATGTTTTGTCCTCACAGCAATTAACTTTTTGATCTGAGGAATGGATGAAAGATTTTCTTTGATTCTTCTTTAATCTTGCATCTTCCCTTTGGAATTTAAAATTTCCAGTTTCCATTTCAGTTCCTTAATCTTTTTTGATTTCTACCCATCCTCTCCCTTCACTTTATCTCATTTTCTTATCCCCTCTGCTGCCTCTTTTCCTCGCTCTCGTTTACTTTCTATTTCAGCGGTTATTCCACCCCTCTACCTTTTTCTCTTTTATTCTCTCTCGCGAGGTCTCTGCCTCTCTCTTTCTATGATGAAGAGGATACTGAGCTCTGTGTCAGAAATCATCTTTAGAGAGTGGCTGCCAAACGATTACACTGAAGCAGTGGCCCCATCAGCCTAATCTGTTTTAACAGCTTGGCAAAGCTAACACCAAGCAGTTGAGACTGTCCTCCTTCATGTACAGTTTGAGTGGATATCAAGCAAATCTTTGTGTCTTTAAGTCAGCACGAGCCCTCTGTTGTGTAAATCCTAATCAACAGTGTGACACACTTTTATCGATGTTAATACACTAAACACTTTGCACCGTGAATGAGCCTAAAACTATCAGCATTAGCATCATGCTAAGAGATTTTTGAGTTTTGGTCACGCTAAAGTTCAAGTGTAATAATATGAATTCATGCATGAACCTCACTGGGCATTTAGAATTTTGAGTCAGCATGCGAAGGCAGGTATTTGAAACAATGTGACCATGTAGTGTTGCCTTTCCCTTTTTGTAGACTACAGCAGCTTTATTGAACGTCACTTCTTTTCCTCCACTCATGCTAGCTGTGGTTTTGTTGGCTACCAGCTATATCAATAACACAGCTGTGTTTGGAGATTTGTCTATTTCTTTCCAATTTGGTCCATGCTCACAGAAAAAGCTGCCAGAGGACATGTCATTTATTTTTGCTTTCTGGTTTGGACACAACTCTCTTAATTGTGATCACTAATTTGATGGCTCAGTTCACATTTCAAAACATTGTAATCCACCTAAAAACAAGGCTGATTTTTGATTCAAGGATGTAATGTCTGTAGATGTAGATGTTCTTGCAGGACTGCAGGAGGACTGGAAGCAGAATTGACACTGCGGGTGATCCACACAAGAAAAACCCAACTCCTGTCACAGGCTGGTTATCAGCACATTTATTATCCTCTCTGATGTGTTGGTGTGTCTGTCTGTCTGTGTGTGTGCATGTGTCAGTGTAAGTGATGTGGGGAGGAGGCTAGTGCTTCCATGCTTTGTGGATGTTTGTGTGCACACACTTTGTGTGTGACGTTTGTGTGTTATTGACTGATTTATAACAGGCTCGTCCAGCTTCCCAACACAAATCCATATTGGCGAGGGAGGGGTGGTCCAATAATGCTGCCAATGATTTACTATTAGAGCTCTTGCTGTCATTCTCTCACCCTGATAAATGACATACATTTCCCTGAGGCTGCCCGTGTGTGAGGCAGAGACAGCTCATACTTGTAGGCGTGCCAAATAAAACAAACGGTCAGTCTTACAGGCTGACGTGCGAGTGCATCTACTGCAGCCTGTCAACTTTGGTGACTGTGTGTATATGTGGGAATGTGTGTTTTTGACTCCAAACCAGATCAAGCAGTTGTCTCTTTGCTGACTACACTGACACTGGCAGGGGGACTGGGAGCAATCAATTCACATTAGGGACCAACTGCTGCACGGCTGCAGGTGTAGGCTATGTATAAAATGAGAGCAGCTTGTCTGAGTGCATATGTGTGTGGTGTATGTCTCTTTCTGTGTGTGTGTGTGTGTGTGTGTGAGAGAGAGAGAGATCCTGTCTTCCATTTTCCTACAATGTCCTCTATACCCTCTCCTCTGACACACACACACACACTCACACACTCGGCCTAGGTAGCTAACGGTAATGAGGACAGTGGGTGCTATCATTGTCACAGGTGTTCCTTAATTGGCTAGAAGCACTATTATCCTCCTAATTTAAAATGCTAGAGAGGCTGTGTGACTCAATTTGAGAGGCTTTGTGATTTAGTAGAAGTGTGAAGCCCTCAGCCTCCCTCACTTTAAGTTTAACTTAGACTTAGTTGTTAACCACGTAGCTGCTTGCATTTTGAAACAACTGCAAATCTATTCTGTTCTATTCTGCTCCATTTTGTTGGATTCTATTTAAATTTACCTAAAATCTTCATTGCCTCAATATCAAAGGAATTAAGTCAATTCTGTTTAACGTGGGCTTTACAAGATAAAACTAGAAGGGGAGGAGAGGAACAGAGAGTAGAGGGAAGAGGAAGTGATGGAGGAGGAGGAGAAGTAACGACAGATCCATTCCTCTTTTTCTCCTCTGCGGGGCAAAAAACGTTGAGTTGAACATCTGTCAGCACTCCTTATCTCTTCTCCCACTGTCTCTTCTCCGTCTCTTCCTCTCCTTTTAGAAATCTCTTTCCCGTTGCTTTCAAACCCTGACAGGAAACTGCCATCCAAAGTTTGAAAACTCAGGGAGAAATGGTGTGAGGTGACGTGCGTGTGCGCAGGCATGTGTTCGTGTACATCGTTGTGTCTGTGTGATAGAGAGCATGTGACAAAGAGAGTGCAGTGAGAAGACAGGGGAGAGAGAGAGAGAGAGAGAGAGAGAGAGAGCAGACAAAGCCTTAATATCAAGCCTGAGGAGGCAAGCCTGGGAAATGAGAGTTGCACACTTATGAGGGCATGTCCATGTGTATGCATGTGAGATTTCATTATGCTGCTCTAACACTGGAAATTACACTATGTTTCTGAGTGTTCCTATGCTTGCACGTATGAGTTTGTGTGGTTGTGTGAGTGCTCTCTACACACAGCATATCTGATAAGTGATATCTTCAGTCTAATCTGAAGCACAAAGGCTACATTTTTATGGTCAGAGATTTGAAAGGCTACCACAGACATGACACGTTAAACAAGAGACGGAGAAGGAAGAGGCAGATGGAAAATAGCGGTTGTAACAGACATGGGGGAAATAGATGAGGAAAACACAGAGAAAAGTAAGAGAAAGGATTGTGAGAGGTCAGAAAGAAGGGGCCGTGAGCGAAACACGTAGGGATGAATGTGGATGAAAGAAGAAGAAAATAAGTTGGAGGGCCGGGTGGAAAACGTGAAGGGGGGGGGGTGCGACTGAGGCAAGGAAGACAGAAGAGACAGAAACAGAGAAAGACAACATAGCAAAGGGAAATGCTGTAAGCAAGGGAGACAGAAAGAAGGTAGGAGATATGGGAGAGCTGAGGAGGAGAAGGAGGAAGACAAAAAACAGACAGACAAGGCGGTAAAAGAAAAAGAAACAGAGAGCTGAAGGACGGTTGTGAAAAGAGAGGAAGTATTAGTGATAGAAATATAGGGAAGCATATTAAACTGCACTCACACATACAGTACTAAATATATGCGATAATCTAAGAGGGTGTAATGCTGATGGACACACACTCACACTGTCAAGCATTCTTTCAAACAAACACCAAAGCCAGAATTATTATCCGTCCACTTCTCTTCTCTTTTCTCTCTTCACACCTCTTCTCAAACCTTAGAGCTCGAAGGAAGCAAGCAGCTTCCTAATTACCTAATTTGCATAAACATGCACATTGTGCAAGAGGAGGAGGGAGGAGGTGGGCTGTGGAAAAGGAGAGAGACAGAGCTTCACCTGGAGAAAAGAGGAGAGGGTAAATGTAGAGAGATGTAATTTTGGAAATAGAAAAGAGATTGCAACAAAAATACAACACTTGCTGACAGAGAGGAAACCATCAAAACCTGTCTTCCTTCCCTACTCTGATGATATTCTGCTCTTTTTGTCCTCTCTCCTTTCTCCATCCTCTTCTTCTTCCCTTTTGAGAATTGGCAGTGTGCAATTCATGCGTTTCTCCCTGCCTCCCTCTTTCTTTTTTTGCTCCCTTTGCCATACTGTAGGTAGCTTAATGCCAACAGCCATTATTCTCTTCCTCTCCCACGTCGTGTCCCTCGCTCTCTTCCTCCACTTTTAGCACTGTCTTTACCATCATTTCCTTCCCATCTCTCACATTCCTCTTTTCACTACTCCTCTCATTCTCGCCCTCTCTTTCTCTTCTTCTCCTCCTTTTCTCACAGAGTGCTGTGTCAGGTCTTTTCACCCTCAGCAGTGTGAAATGAGATTTGAATATGGCTCTTGGAGCATTTGCGGCTCGCCGGCACCCCCGCCCCCGTCCAACACACACATACAAACTTACTCTGTCTCTCTCACACACACACACACACACACATACGCAAAGAGAAGGGAAAGGATAGTGACGCTTGAGTGCATTCTCACATGTCAAATGAGAGGAGAAGGAGAGGGAATGGATGAAGGGAGGAAGCTGGAGGGGACAGGGAGGAAGGTGAAGGAGAGGAGAGGAGAGGAGAGGAGACGTGAAGAGCAGAAGAAAAACAGAACGGGCTACAGTAGAACCATGAATTTAAAGAAGAGATCAGCAAGAGAGAAAAACTGTGAAATGGATGAAAATGAAACAGATAGAGTATCGAGTGACAAAAAATGGACAGAATGGAGAGAGGGGGAGATTTTTATTAAAATACGTTAACCTTCTTGTTCGCTCGTTTCTTTGCATTTTGAGTGGAAACCCTCCGCTGAGAGAGCGAGAGAGGGAAGAATTGAGAAGAGAGCCAAACTGAGCTGAGCATAAAATGGCCATGAAGTGTCAAGTGCTGGCCTCCTCTCCAGAGAAAAACAAGGGAGAGATAAGAAGGTCCCAGCATGTGTTTTGTGTGTAGTGTAGTGTGTGTGCATGTTTGTGTGTGTGTGAGTGAGTTCAAATTTATGCTGGTGTAATGCTATATTTTCTAAAAATGATAATGTCTAAGTTGAGCATAAGTTGACAAATTGCAAAACGTGCTGCTGTGGCAGTTTACCAGATAGCGTGTCACATTTTGAGGGTTTAATTCCTCACAATTGCCCTCCACTCAGGTAAGCCCACCTTGTAAACACAAGATCATGAAATTGCGAGATACACAAAAGCATCGTATTGCAGTTCAGACATTAATTAATTTTTTAAAACCCCACTCACATTGGCATTGCAAATTGCATTTGCTACGCATGCAGAGAGACTAACTAAGGCATGTAAATATGTGAGGTATGTGTGTAATGTTGTTGTGTACAAGGTGTATCAAGGCAAGGTAACTAAACACCCAGTAAACTAAGCATTAGAAAGCCAAAGTGTATAGACACAAAAAAGTGGGGCAACACAGAAACAACCAGTAGGGGATGTCCTTTAACCTGAACGCTCTGCAGAGGGAGGAGGAATGGAGTGATAGAGCAAGACAGAGAGGTAGCGAAAAGACAGACAGAGAGACAGACAGCTAACAATGGAATGGGGAGAAGGAAACTTTAGTTTTTCCTCCATTGCTTCTCCTCTCCCTCTGTGCTTCTGTTTTTCGTTTGCTCTGGCCAAAATAATGGCTTTAGTTGCTCTGAGTATTGTCAGCTACTTTAGCAGGGGGAAACAGCTGTGACACACGTCAGTACGTACAGTACCAGTCAAAGGTTTGGACAGATACAGGTCAAATCCAGCTTATTTGGCACCATGAAGAGTGTCAGAATATGATCGATTAGGGGAAGCGGTTAAAGAGCCAGCACGTGGCTTTATTACAGATTGGACACACTTCTGACTGGTACTGTATGCACGATGATACCTTGAAAACACATCAACACAACGCTACATCTACATACATACCCACTCAGAAACACACCTGCAAAACCCTGAAATGTATCTTAGAAATGGCAAAAAAAAAGAGCCATGAAACTAAACGTGTTCAAGGAGTGCATTCATTTTAAAGAAATCTGGTTTGTTAGCTTTTGAGCGTACCAGGTTACCACACACACTATTACTATTATTCCTCCTTGTCCTAGTTTTTCAGTATACTACTGCTGAAATCATGTTGTTGCCACATAACGTGTGAAAGGTGAACGCATGCAGCTCAGTAAGTGTTCAACGAATTTTGGCACAGATCCATTGTACAGTTTTGGGAGTCAGCGGGCAAAATGCTTAACGCCATCATTTTATGAAAACATACAAATTCTTCTTATAATTTCCAAAACGGGTCCTCTACATTTGGATCTTCTAGAAAAAAAGTTTCAATCTTCAGTCCTGTTATTAAAAATGTAAAACTTTAACTTGCCATTGAAATAAAGGAAGTAACTTAGTCTCCAGTTTGTGTACCTGACCTAACCAATTTGTTGAATTACAGAAATTGTGATTACTCATCGTCACCTAATAGTTTAAATGTGCAGCATAAATAATCAAGTCATCAGAGAATCATAAGACACAAAGCACTGACAAGGAGACCGCTCAGTCAACATGTAAAGCTAGATAAAGCTAGAAGAATTAAGCACAATTAACAAAGCACAATTCAAATATTTCACGTAGTGTTGGGAAAGCAGAAAGTTCTAAGCCTTACATATACACTGCATCAGCACTGTGTGTTTGGATGCATGTGAAAATGCAAATTACTACATGTGCACATATTGCTGTGTAGGAGTGAAGATAAAGTGCATACGTTTGTTTGTTTGTGTGTGTGTGTAGATAGGTATGTGCGGTGTAGTAAAGGCTAAGTGTAGAGCTCTGCCGAGGGGATTGCAGCGGTGGGACATTTTTCATGTTATCGTTAAATATTTAAGTATCTTCCTCACTCCACTGCTCTCTCGTTCTCTATCGCTCTCAAGAGTCAAGGTTATTCTAAAGGACCCTAATGGGTACTTTTATTATCAAATCAACAACAATGCTCCTGTACCAATCTAATCCAACTGAAAACTTACTGACAATCAGGGAAAGCAAATGGTTTAAAAACATTTTATTTAATTTTCATTCTATTTATTATCATATGTAGAGAGTATTGACCCACTTGATGATCTAGAAAAAAGTTAAAAGAAAAAGTCATCTTTCTGAAGGACATTAATTAGTGTGGGGGAAAAAAACAGATGTGTGACCCCAAACTGTCTTTCCTGATTGTAACCAGACCTAAGGACAGGAAGATATCCTTTGTTTAGGTTCGTGTTTCCTGTAATGAGTTGTAAAACTTTATGATGTACCATATGTTGTTGGCTTATCAAGATGTGTCTGATCCACAGGAGACTATATGGAGGAGGAAGTGCTGGTGTCTTGTTTTTCATGCTTAAATACAAGACAACTTCACTCCTCTTGGCCCTCTGTTGTCAGACACTCTTTGCGTGTACAGCAGACGGTCCTCTCTGCGCAGAATGCTCAATAAATACTCAAAATACTGTTTCAAAAGTTTCATTTTCCAGATTTCCACCACATTAGCACAGTATGATAACTCAATAGGACTCAAACTCAACCAGCCTTTCTTATTTGTACATTTGGTAAAATATTAAAATCTAACTTATACCTAAATGCTTCCTTGGCCGCTAGTTAAGATTCTGGTTTTGCTTGGCCAGTTTTTAATTTCTGTTGAAGTGATTGTCTACCTTTCGTGGTGAGGTCACATTGGTGTTAATGTGGCGCGCAGGTGGGATGGAAGAGTAGGGTAGTCCTCCTGTCAGCAACAAATTGACTTCTTCCCCCAAATCCCACATTTCAACACCCCTGTTTACAATCATTAAATTATTTACATTTGCTCTCTCTCTCTCTCTCGAATGATTACTGTACATGTCTCTCTTGGTTAAGTTTCCCTCAGCTCTTATCTACCTCTCACCTAATTGTATTTCGACTGTCTCTACTATCATCTTCTCTCATTAACACTCTTATTCAGCTGTTTTTCAGTTAAGGAGAGAGAGAGAGAGAGAGAGAGAGAGAGAGAGAGAGAGAGAAAGTAAGTTTCAGCTCTCTACCTCAGTTTCTTTCTTTAAAATGTAGCCTTAGTCATTACAAATAATACCTTTAATATTACTTGATTTATTTATTTATTTATTTAAGTGTCTCTGTGATGTTAGAAATGATTTATCCTTTGACTCACAAACAAAGTGCTGCTTTATGAGGTAATGAGGTAGTCTAAAAGCCAGAAACGTATTTAGCACATCTTAAAATAATGTTGTCATGATGATAAACTCTATAGCATGACCATCCATCTCTGCAAGACAGCTGGACAAGAACTCATAATGCTGACAATGAATTAGAGATTTCTAACCAAACTCCAAAGAATGTCCACAAACGCTGTGTAGGCAGTTGTATGGGTGTTAGCATAACAGCTAACAGAGAAGACTAAAATGCTAGCTGTCAAACAGGGATTTGGTGTAATGAAACATGAGGTGAACAGACTAGACTAAAGCTATTTAGTTTTATTTAGATTCATTTATTCACTTGCTTCCACACACAGTGACGTCAATGTAAGGGTTGGCAAGTGTGCTAACTCTGCAGCCCCAGCCCAAAGCCTCAGCCAGTGAATTGATTGAGTGCTTGTATAAGGGTCCCCTATATGAAGCAATTGTATCACTTCTTACATTGCCAACCTGCTGTCTATGCAGGTGTTTGCCTATACTTGAATATAATTAGCCTTCTGTTCAGGATCGCTCTACCTTGCCACACAGCTTTGATAATGCGGAACAAAACATCGCCATCTCTTCCCGCAGACAAAAGTAAGATTGCCTTGCTAATTAGCTAAAGCAGATAAATCAGCTAAAACGCTAATCCTAGTAAATCCACCGTGTTGTTTTCTCTTTCAGCTTCCTGCAGAGGTAGGTAGCCAGAAGCTGTAGCCTTCCAGGAGGAGACTGAAGGTCAAACTGAGGTGGAGGAGAGAGAGAAGCTGAGCAGAGATGGAGATGAGGGATGCCAGGGGCTCACAAGAGTGAAGGATCAAAGGCAGTGTGTCAAAGCGTGGAGTGAAAGAATACTCTAGGTTTCAAAGACAGAAGACTGTGAAAGCTCAGAAAAAGGCAGCTTGAATGACTAGGAAGTGATGTGTCTCTCACTCTGCCCATTCTTAGCCCACTTTTATCCTCAGTTGCAGGCTGATCAGCAGGCTGATCCTGCTGAATTGTTTTGTCTCTGTGAAAACAGGCATTGACGTATCCATAAAACGAATAGTGAAATCAAAGAGGATTGGTTATCCCTACAGAAAATGTTTTAATATTTACACTTAGATTTTTGCTCAAAGCAGTGAATCACATTTTCTCATAGTGAAAATGATGCAATAGATTCAGAATTTGTGCATTTTGTGTGCAATCTTTTAAGATGAAGTCATGATCAAAAGATATGTGGGCTAATATAATGGTACAGTATGAACACTATGTTAATTTCCAATTCATGGCCAATCACATGGCATTGCACAACAGAAATCCTTATTTTATGCCTTTAGAGGAATTTATGGCATTTTTATTATGTGTCACATGTGAATTGCAACCGTTCCCTCTAACTACTTATAATATCATCTAATTTTTACTAAGCCACAACCCTTGATGTAAGTGACGCTGATTCATGTTCAGGTGCTCATTTACATGAATCATGCTTGTCCCACTTGCTGTGTGTGTGTGTGTGTGTGTGTTTGTGCAAGTTACATAACTACAGTAACAGAAGGGCTGCTGTGGATATTCAAATGGAAGGACTCAAAGTCAGAAACACTGTCTCTACAGCGTCGATAAGCTGATCATTTTGGTGCCACACAATTATTCCAGCTCATCACGGTCCAATTGACCAAATGAAAACACCGTACAAGAGACAGAAGAGCAGACATAAAACATAAAGTGCAGTGGTAATGTACTATGTTTTACCACAACAAACAGAAGGAATAGAGAAAGAGATGAGAACAAAAGGAATTAAGAAAGAAAAGGTAGCAAGTATGATTCAAAAAATGATGCTATTTGTTTCAATCAAGGCAGAATTTCTTTGAATTAAAACAATTACCAATGAGCTTAAAACTCTTGAGTATCTTACAATGGAAAATTAAACAAATCTGAAAAAAATGCACATGCAAATTGTTAGTAAATAATTTAGAAATTCTATACATCAATTATTTCACTTTTACATATTTTTCAAGTTTAATCCATGTTGTTCTTGCTTTAAGAAATCCTGTTGGCTCTTTGCACATCCACTTTATTGTATGGCACATTTATTTCACTACATATGTTGAATTTATTTTATTTTTTAAAAAGTTTTAAACCAGTTGTTATACTGCTATGTTCCCTCATATTATATTTATTTCTTAAAGTCTCCTGTTTTTCCCCCTCAAAAATATCAAAATGTTTCCACAGGGATGATTTAGATTTAAAATATCAGAGGAAGGAGGGAACATAGAGAGGCAGACCGACTGACAGGAACAAATAAAAGAAGACAGTCAACTAGAAAAGAGAGTTTATAGAAATCAAGAAACAGACAGATGGAAGAAAAGTTAAATACAGGGGAATAATTGTAACAAAAAAAAAAAAGGAAAGGTGGAAAGAAAGACGACGGAGAGGTCGTTCTCCACTGTCAGACACCAGCCCCCTCAGGAGTAGTTAAATGCATTAGGCCTGTCCACTGGGAAGCAGGGAAGCGATTAGCTGTACTTCAGCTTCAAGAAGGAAACAAGTCAAGATTCAGGACACACATCCACACAGCAACACCTTTCAACACACGTGGATGTGCTGATTAGATTAGTTAATAAATGGATAAGACGGCACTTGATACTCTTGACAGTTAGGAACGTTGAAGCTAGTATTATATACTGTATTCTATGAGATTGCATTATTTAAGTGTACAACAGCAACCTAATATACAATTCTTAGTATAAACTACACATTTAGATGCTCTAAAGCATGTTGTCAAGACTAGTAGTGAAAAGACGAAGAGACTCGTTCACGGTATTCATGCAGCAGGCACCAGTGTGTTTTATTCATTACATGCGTTGGGGGTCAAACATGTTCTGCGTATAAACACCCCTTTAAATTCATCCAGCCAAACAAGTCAGATAAGTTATGCCAACAGTCAAAACTGAAGACAGCTTAAACAGTATGCAGATATGTGTGTCTGGCTACACAAGATCAATAGAAATATCAATATTGAGAACATGGAGTGTTAAAGTAAAGACAGGAGTAGAAGTATTCAGAGCTCTAAGCATTGAAACCACATTTTCATAAGCACATGTGTCATTTATTATTAATCATCTGCATATTGTCTCACCAAGCACTCAGAGCCCATGGTAGTCAGTGGCACGTGGGCATGTGCTCTGCATGGCCTGTAAGTAATCCACGGATGACTGTAGGCAAAACAGCATCCAAAATTCAATTACCCGAGCCTTGGCAGAGGAAACTGTTGAGCAATGACCTTACATAAATGTCAAACTAAATGTATGCAGTTTAATTTTACATAATATTGAAACCTTCCAGAAGCCCAAATTCATCATGGGGCCTATTTGTCAAAAGAGCCCATATTGGACTACGTATGCACGCTGTACATGGGATGTGGTGAGATCCCTTCTTCGACATATTACATCCTCTGAACTCATTGTCAGTGACCACTTCAGTATGTACTACCTGATGCAGCAAATATGCCACAATGCATCACAACAGCTGCGCATAAAATGTCTCGATCGGACAGTTTCGGCATCCTGTTGCAGTCCAAAAATAGTATAATTTAAAATATATATATATATATATATATAATCTATTCATGCACAAGTTTCTGCAGAGTTGTGAGAGTTATACGTTCTGAGAGTTATACGTTGGCCAGTAGCCTAGATTTGTAACCCCGATATATCGCCTCCTAGCGATTAGCCAACACATGCTGCCATTGATGAGCACGTCGTCTGCTCAGCTGATTACTGTAGGTGTTGGACTATTCAAAGAGCCACCGCTTTAAAGTAGATTTGACCAAATAGTCACCTGCATATGAACATACAAACACACAGAAATGGATTTATGTATATATGTCAAAGAAATTCTCAAAATGCACCCACTCACACACAGAATCCAGTGTGACTGTGTCAAATGATCCACAAAGAACAGGGCTGAATTACCCTGTGAAGTTTCCCAAAGGCACACATTAGACCCCTATATGTCAGGCTGTTCTTTGACATTTCAAACATCATGGTTGCATATGTGCGAGCCATGCGTGTATGTGTTACCATTCCTATCTTTTGCATAAAATCTTGTACAATACTGTTTTAACTCAAGCTAAAGCTCTATTTTGTTTAGAAAACTTTAAATGATTCAGTAAAAAAACAACATCTTAATTGCCACTTAAACTGTCTTGCCGCTGCTCACTCTAAAAGTCTCGTTTTGAAAAAAACTAAAAAGGAAAGAAAATGCTGGCTGCCATCACCAACAATTCACAAAGTTCAGCTGGCTCATTTCCAAACACCAAATGAGGCGCTGGGTAAAAAGCAGAATTTCAAGGGACTTTAGGGGATCGAGAAAGACAAATGCATCGACCCACTATATCTGCACATGTTCCTAAAGCACCTTTACATATAGACATATCCCAAATGTATTTGTATGTCCTTAAAGAACCATGTGTAGCCTCCCACCGCTGTGTGCACAACTATATGTGTGTGTGTGTGTGTGTGTGTGTGTGTAGGCAGCAGTGACAGTGCCCCCTGACGTGTCGATATGCTGGTCAGCAGTCTAGATTTGTAAACCCAAGTTATCGCCTCCCGTCAACCATTAACCAACACATGCTGCCATTGATGAGCGCGTCGTCTCCTCAGCTGATTGATTACTGTATGTGTTGGACTATTTAAAGAGCCACCGCTTTAAAGTAGATCTGACCAAACAGTCACCTGCATATGAACATGCAAACACACAGGACTGGATTTATGTATATATGTCAAAGAAATTCTCAAAATGCACCCACTCACACACAGAATCCAGTGTGACTGTGTCAAATCGTCCACAAAGAACAGGGCTGAATTACCCTTTGAAGTTTCCCAAAGGCACACATTAGACCCCTATATGTCATGCTGCTCTTTGACATGAACAGAACACAATAAACATGTCTCTTGTGTGTGTTTGCGTAGAAAATGACAAACCGTCATGACAAATGTGACAGGTGGTTGTAATGCCATGTTACTATTGCATGAAAACCCTTAATTTCATCGTGATTGCAGAAGTATAGGTCACAAAGACATAGACATAATTTCTGCAGGCATTTTTCTGAGTTGTTGCGTTTTGGCCATGTGTTCATCAGTTATTTATAAGACTCTTTGGTTTGTGTTTATATCATGTACTGGAAGGAGACTTTCAGCCTTGAACATATGGTTTTAATATGTTCCAGATTGCAAAGGGTGAAGGAGACACACGTAAGCACACAGTGTACACACACAATCTCACGCGCAAACACCACGGCTGAGCCCCACAATAAAAAGCCGACGCAATTATCAAAGGAATGATTCACTTGCTGATCTTCAAAGGTCTCCCCTCATTTCAATACATCTCTCATTTCTCTCCCTCTCTGCATCTCAACCTCTCGGTTCGTCTGTCTTTTCTGACGTCTCTCTCTCTTTCTCTTTCTCCACCTCTCACAGTCTATCCCATCTTTTCCTCTCTCCTTTGTCTTTTGCTTGCCACTTTCAGGGTGTGATAGCCTTTTGAACCTCCGTATGTTTGCCTTTTAATAAGCAGCAGACTGATGACAATAATAATGTTGCCAGCTTATAATATATATAATTGCTTATTCAGAAGAGAGGTGAGCATAATGATTCAATTGATATCACCTTCCTCTGTCTCTCTATGCTTCTCCTTCTCACTAGCCACTAGTTAAAGTTGCATCCACCTCCTACTGCACCTTCCTGCTGCAGCAGCATGTACCACACTTTTCTATTGTCTCTGTCAGTCTTTCAGACCTCTTTCCAGCCTTCTCCTTACTTTACCTGTAAGCCTGCTATTCAAAAATAGAAACAATTAATTTTTCTAAACTTTTCTAACCAGTAAGAATTCCAGCACATCAAATACTTAATTACTGGCTCACAGATGCAGATGCACAATGTGAAGCATACATCAAAATCACTTAAGAAACGAACCTATGTTTCTATGTCTGTGAACTTAACTATGATTTTTAAAATGGTAATAGCTTTCAACTAGAAGAGCCACCCATACATTTTTTTATAAAAAATTTTAAGGGCTTTTTTATTTTATTAAAGCTGTTATAATCAATATTTCTACAACAACAATGAAGTTACTTTGTGTAATGTGAAAGTTGCTCGTGACAAACTTCATAGTTTTATAACTGGATTCTGCAGTTCCTCTCAACTCGACACAGTTTTATAGCGTCTTTCAAGCGTTTGCTAACAACTTTGCCATAACAACTTAAAAGGTGAGAATATGGTAGTGTCGTGTTTACATCTTGTTTCTGCTGCTCCCAAGTGGCCAGGAAATAAGTTATTGTCGGTTTAAGGTTTACACTGAAACCGACTTCACAGTCCATGTGGTCAGCGAGTGGAGCATATCTGGACAGAGCACTCAACACCATTTTAATATGATTATAATATCTTAATGAAATGTATATCTATTCTGATGGAATAAGATTTAGTTTGTAGAAAAATGAGACAATTCCGTCCTATGTGTTGATTTGTGGTGGGTAACTGCTAGCTAAGCGACAGAGAATGAGGGTAATGGTGAGTCTGTGAATGAAAAGAGGCCTGATTGTAAGGCAGAATCGAAGGCAGTGACTGAAAAAAAACAACTAGAGTGAATGATGCAAATGTAGCCTTGGCTCAGTTTCATCGTTGGCCTTCAGTTAATTATATAAGAAAGAGAATAGTAGATACTGTTTATAACTGCCTTAATGCACAGCATCGCCATCTGGTTTTGCAGGGATGCTACAACGATCAGGTAAGGCCTACACAGTTGTAAATCACTCCTTACAGCAACACTTCGAAGCAACAGTGTACTTCAGGTTTGACTCATTGTCAACTCCCCCTGTTCCCCTTTTCCCCTGTTTCAGGATTTTCCATCTCTTCCTGTTCTCTCGTCTTTTTTTCTGTCCTTCTGAAGTTTTCCCCTCTTCCTGTCATCCTCACCTCCCCCGCCCTCACCTCCTCTGCTCTTCTCCCTAACAAGCGGCACAGACTTAAAGGCAGAAAACTTACCACTCACAAGGTGAAGTGTGGGCTAAAAATACTAATGCTTCTCTGCACCATCTCATTACTCCGTGGGTCTCCAGATGCAATCATACGCAACCGCACACATGCAGGTTGAGCGTCAGACTAAAGAAGATGTCGAAAGAATAAGTAACAGGATTTTTTCATTCAGTTACATATCAGAGTTTTGTAGATAAAACCAGACGCTTGATGTGATGTCTCACTGCACTACCGAATGACCTTTGTCTTTTTAGTACGGCCCATGTCAAAACATATTAAACCCTCTACATCACCACATGCACCCATACACGCACACACGTTTCTCTGTATGTCAAAGGCCACTCCGGTCGATCCTCATTGTTGTGTGAGAGCCATGAAGGATGCAGGGTGCATTCAGCATAATGTGACATTGCTTATGTTTTCCTGGCTTGGTAAATGAGTCACGTCAGATTAGGCAACTTGACTGCAACACCGGTTTGCAGTCAAGTTGTGACCACCATGTGAGAGTAAATCCGGCCTTGACTTAGCCTGAAACACTCTGTCGTTAAGAAACATCTGATGAGTGTCAGCCACCATTACCTAGTATAGGACCGTGCCTGTGAGGGTATATGACTTACACTCACCAGCCACTTTATTAGGTACACCTAGTGTGATGGCCGCATTCACTGCCTCACATGGTCGAGCAAGGGCTCATCAGGGAAAGGATGGGTTCCAGGAGTGGAAAGCGGCTGGAGGAGGAGACTCTCGGCGTGGGGGGCCGGCAAGTCTTTTTGTATTGGCTGATTTGTGGTGTGGGGGAAGAAGGTTGGGTTTTCTGTCCGCTACCTGGGTGCTGAAAATGCAAAATGGTGGATAAATAAAATCTGGTTGTTGGAAGATAATTCTGCGTCCTGGGTTTATCTGAGCGGTCCCTCACACCTCGCTAGTGCCGGGTTGGACCCCCTTTTGCCTTCAGAACTGCCTTAATTCTTTGTGGCATAGATTTAACAAGAGATTTTGAGTACAGTGAACTCATTGTCATGTTCGAGAAACCAGTTTGATGATTTGAGCTTTTGTGGCATGGGGCTTTACGTTAAATTCACCCCACCATCCAAACGTCATGGAAGAAATCGAGACTCATCACATCAGGCAACGTTTTTCCAATCTTCTAATGTCCAATTTTGGTGAACCTGTGTGAATTGTAGTCTCAGTTTCCTATTCCTAGCTGAGAGGACTGACACCCGGTGTGGTCTTCTGCTTGCATCTGGTTCAAGGTTGGACGTGTTGTGCATTCAGAGATGCCCTTCTACAGACCTCGGTTGTAACAAGTGGTTATTGGAGTTACTGTTGCTTTTCTGTCAGCCTGAACCATTCTGGCCATTCTCCTCTCACCTCTGGCATCAACAAGACATATTTGCCCACAGAACTGCAGCTCACTGGACATTTTCTCTTTTTCAGACCATTCTCTGTGAACCGTAGAGATTATTGTGCCTGAAAATCGCAGTAGATCAGCAGTTTCTGAAATACTTAGATCAGCCGTCTGGCACCAACAACCATGCCACGTTCAAAGTCACTTAAATCAGCTTTCTTCCCAATTCTGATGCTCGGATGGACTTCAGCAGATTGTCTTGACCATGTCTACATGTCTAAATGTATTGAGTTGCTGCCACGTGATCGGCTGATTAGAAATTTGCTTTAAAGTGGTCAGTGAGTTTATATAAGTAAGTGTGTACGTATGTGTATTTCTGTGTGAGCCGTGTGTATTTGTTAGCATCCCCTCTTTTAACATCATTACAATTCTGTTTTAACTCAAGCTGAAGCTATACTTTGTTAAAATGAATCAGTGATAAAACAACATATTGATTGCCACAATCTGTTTTGCTGCTGCCCACTGTGGAGTCCTGTTCTGAAAAAAAGAAGAAGAAGATAGAAAATGCTGGCTGCCATCACCCACACAATCCACAAAGTTCAGGTGGCTCATCTCCAAACACCAAATGAGGCGCTGGGTAAATAGCATAATTTCAGGGGATGCACATTCACCTATAGATATAACCCAAATGTATTTGTATGTCCTTAAAGAACCATGTGTAGCCTCCCACCTCTTGGTGCACAACTGCATGTGTGAGTGTGTGTGTGTGTGTGTGTGTGTGTATGCAGCAGCGAGAGTGCCCCAGGATGCTAGCTGCCTCTCCAGGGATGAGAAGTGTCGTCAAAAATAGAGAGCTTTCATGGTCTAGTTCACTGCTTGTCTCTGCATCCACAACAGATTAAACTGCCTTTCTTAATTGCTTGCTCCAGTTCTTAATAATAAGAATGATTTAGAAATGTTACAGGACGCGTCTCCATTATTGGGGCACTGCATTGGAACCTATTATGTGACACTCAATGAGTAACTTGTCTTTCCTTGTACTGTACTCAGAACTGTACCAGTCTAACATTATATTTGTTTATGCTCTGTATTTTTCTAGGTGGTTCTGCCCTTTCTTCTGTCAGTGTGTATGTGTGTGTATATGTGTGTGTGTGTGTACACAAGTGACAGATGGTCTCTGGTCATAGTCCCAGTGGAGTATACGCTCTACAGATGCTGCTGCCAAGCAAGGTGTCAGCAGTAGTTTGCTTTCTCACTCATTTCATCAAGATATCACATGTTGTGTAATAATTATTGTCCCCAATGACCTTAAATGGTCACTCAGAACAAGTTACAAGTTTAAAAAAATCTTGCAGTGTAGAAGATTTGGGGGTTTTACGACCAGGTTTGGAGGAATTCAACTCAATTTTCCAGAAATAAAGTCCCAATCACTCCTTTGCCCTAAACAGCTTTCTCAAGGACTACTGTGTAGAAAAGAGTTACAAAGCGAGACAATCCTTTAAAGGTTATTCTTTTCTTAAACATTACTGTAACTCGTATGATGAAGTCATTATCAAAAATTCTGCACTTAAAGGAATAGTTTGACATTTTGGGAATAAGGCTTACTCACTTTTTTGCCAGGAGTAAAATGAGAAGGTTGATAGTGCTCTCATGTCTGTGCAGTGAATATGAAGCTGGAGCCAGAAGATGGCCAGCTTAGTTTAGCTTAAATACTGTAAACAGTAGGAAACAGCTCTGTATAAATGTATCAAAATACAGCACTCCCTGTAAAGCCGGCTAATTAACTTGTTGTATCTAAACTATTTATTGGCCAGAACTAATAACTCCTTGGAGCCTCCACTGGTTACCTGGTCTCAGCCGGAAAATGATTCGGCAAATAACCCAATGCAAAATGGTTAATTTGTAAGAGTTAAACAAAAGAGATAACCATGTTAACTAGTGCTCTTTAGAGGTGCTGGTAAGAGGATTTTCTTACTTTTGTAAAAAGTCAGGCTAGCTTTTTCTCCCTGTTGTTGTGCTAAGCTCATGTAAGCCAACCAGCTGCTTCATATTTAGGCTACAGTACAGACATGAGAGCAATCCTCTCATCTAAAACTCGTGGAAAAAAGAACATTTTTCAAAATGTCAAGCTTTTTCTTTAACTATGGTCTTGTTGAAACTTTCAGCATTGAGTCACCAGTAGCAAAAGACCACTGATGTCCAAAAGGTGAAACAGCATTTTAAGTGAAGCCAACTGAAAATCCATGCTTTACATTTTGATGCCGTGATTGCTTACTCCAGCCTCCATCACAGTCCATGTATTGAACTCATGCAGATGATGAACTGCTGTAATATCACCAAAATGCCTCTCTAGATTCAGATGCACTAGAGCTTTTAACCCTGAAGAAAGCCCAGGGCTGAGATGTCAGCGTCAATCAGTGTCATGCTTTTCAGAGAACAGCATGTGGATTTTGATGTGCTCGTCTTTTTTTTTTTTTTTTGTCCTACGTGTCTGCCCTCATACCTCAGGGAGTGCACCCACATGCAGACGTTCCGACACGCTCACCTCCATGCGGCCCAACCATCCATGAACACTTAATATGCAGCTCAACTCTGCCATCCAACAAGAATGCATCCCTAACACTCTCGCCTTTTGACTTTCCCTCTGTCTCACTGTGGCACAACAGACTTAATAGAATTCATAAAACAAAGAAGGGATTGATTGGTAAATGAGGCGTGTGAGGGGGGCCAGCGTAGAAATTAATTATTAGAGCGGCACAGTCCCGGCTTGTGATCAACAAGCGTGGACCTGTGGAGCCTTTTTTGTGTTTTTTGCGAATGTGTGTGTG
Organism: Nannoperca australis; assembly: GCA_036023655.1. Taxonomy (NCBI): domain Eukaryota; kingdom Metazoa; phylum Chordata; class Actinopteri; order Centrarchiformes; family Percichthyidae; genus Nannoperca; species Nannoperca australis. Next base: position 21,722 of record JAVQJD010048840.1, read on the forward strand.
TGTGTGTGTGTGTATGTGTGTGTGTGTGTGTTTCCAATTAAATGCAGTGAAATTGAGAGACCTGGCCTGCAAGAATCTATTTACCAGAAACCTTGGGGGGGAAAGAGGACACAGTACCTTCAGTGTGTCAGCACATCTTGCATAAAGTGTGTGTGTGTGTGAAGGAGATGATGTATGTTGATGTATTTATGCAGGTGGGGAAGTGTATGGATTCATTCAAATATATTTGCATCAATGATTGTGTATTTGCGAGTGTTGTTGTGTGTCTGCATGTTTGAGTGTGTGGTGGAAACCCATATTTCTATATCAAAAGGTCAGTTTCCATCCAAATGTTAAGAGCATTCATTTTTTGCATGAAACAGCTGGATGGAAACACACCTATAGAAACAGACAGAATGAACAATGAGGAGACTACAACACACTTCAAAATGAATACATGAAACAAAAATAAATTCCGTATCATCACAGTTTCAGGTTGGACTGGAGCTCTTTTAATTATGTCATCTCATTGTGTCCTCTTCTTTTGCAATTGTCTAATTGCACCTGACTGGAAAATGAATGCCACCAATTTATCTCAATGCACTCAACTTCTAACAGTTAATTCACATTTTCTTTTGCTGGTTTTGTTTGCTGGTAAATTTTGTTCAAATGAGCGTTACATTTGAATGGAAACCTGGCTTAAACCATGTGTATGCTGGTGGGTATGCCAGTATATCTGCATATTTCATCTTGTGCTTTTGCACATGTTTGTAAATTCCCCATTAATGCTTGTGTTTTTGTGTTCAGAAGCTTTATGAGTGGCCAGGGGTAATGAATCGGGATGACTGGGAGGTGCTCAAAGGAGCCGCGGCGCCATCACCATCAACAACCACAATAGCTCCATATGTCTGTCAGCCCCCGCTCTGGTCCTTAGAACACACAGCTGGCATTAGATAAAGAGATCAGACAGGTAGAGAGGAAGAAAGAGAGATGGAGAGAGGAGGCCGCAACAAAGCAGACAGACACACTAATCAGCTGTGTGATATATATTATATATAATATGTATATTATACATTTCATGCCTTTACCTGATGCTGTTTCAAAGGCTCTTTCTCAACTAACAACTGACTATCAAATCTGCCTTACATGGAAACACACAGATATACATTTCCAGCAGAGACCCAGCCCTCTTAGGACATTTAAGCAATAATACTTTCCTGAATAAAAATACTGCATTAATAAAGCAGTGTGGAAGCGTCCTCGTGCTACAGCCTACTCCACATTATGGAAATATCTCGTTAGCTAAACAGCTAAACTGCTCAATGCTAATTAGCACTAAACACAAAGTACAGCGGAGACTGATGGGAATAGCATTCGTTTTGCAGGTATTTGGTCATGGATACTGTGTCCAATACTTTGGCCATAAATCAAACTATTAAACAGATTCGAAGTTTGACCTTTTGGCGCGGTGCTAGATGAAAAGTCAGTGGTTCATGAAAATGATTAGAATCCATTTTGAGGGGGACATGAATGTCTGTAAATTCATGACAATCCATCCAACCAAGATGTCAAAACATCACAGTGAAAAACAAAAATGTCAACCTCACGATGGCGCCAGAGGAATAATCAGGAGGTCGCTGAAATAAGTAGGATTTATCTTCTGGAAACTATATATGTGTGCAAATTTCATGGAAACCCATTGATTAGTTGTTGAGACATGTCACAAGAAAAACTAAAATGCCAACCTGTCAGGAGATCAGTAGAATGCCATCTCTGGGGATCATGAATGTCTTAACCAAATGCAGTATCCAAATGCAGTCTTTTCAACTGTTGTTCAGATATTTCAGTCCGGACCAAAGGGCCAACAGGCCGACGCTGCCGCCCCAGAGCCATGCTGCAAGCATGACTAAACATGTACAAGCTGTCCTTTCCCCTTTAAACAAATATAATGTTATGTTTACATTTCATGTTACTCAGAAAAACGCACTACATAGCATTGAGGTCCAACAAACATGTTGAATGCATTTCCTTTCTCATAAAACATTTGCAAAGCCAATGAATGTTTTGAACATTTCAAATCCTGTATTATTAATATTCATGTTTGCTAGCTTGCAGTCTTCTTCTTCCCTGCCTTTGTTGATGCATTGCTGCCTTTATTGGCACAATACCACCACCTGCAGATCAGTGGAATAGTGTGAAACCATTTGCATCACCCAGGTGCACTTGTGTCCTTGTGTGTACGCATGAGACCAACAGAACGGGAACCCACTCATAATCAAACAGCTCCATATAACTACTAGAGGTGAAAAACTCCATAGGGTATTTCTTAGAAACATCAATCAACTAAATATTCAGTAGGTACTGAATGATTTGATGTAGTACATTGTGCAAGTAAACGTTGACACAAAAACACAACACAATTTTGTTACAGACAATTACGCAATACAAAACTCTGCAGAAGTCAACTGAGAAAGTTAAACTGGAAAAAAAATATGAAAGGAGGTTCAGCTAAGATTTAATATTATACCTTTGCATCACACACAGATGAATTTATTTAGCCTCCCCTGGACAACAGCATTATTATTATCAGCAGAGGAATCTTATTTAACTGTATTCATTAAAGTTAATTGAAAATATTGTGTGTAGTTTCAGGCATAAAGAGACAGATATCCTCTCTTTCTAGATTCCTGTAGTCCTGAGCTAATTATTATCAATCACCAGACCAAATCATGAGCTACTCCTCACTCTCTCTCTTACACACAAGAAAAAAAAATCTCTGAGGACATTTTATCACTTCATTTTTAACAATGATTCAGTATGTCCTCAGTCTGTACTGTCACTTATCTAATTCAGCATCACTTCATGTTTTCTATTGCCTCAAAACATCAGCACACACACGTATCAGCCCTGCAGTCTTCTCCTTACCAAACTCCATCAATGTCCACTGCAGCTGATGTTATATGCAATGTAATATCACCGCAGCAATTACTCATATTTCATAACTCCTACTTCACATCATTATGATCTTTGACTAATGTATTGTGATACTTAAGAAGAAGGAGCAGTATTCAAATGTCAAGAGAGAGATGACTTTGTTCTCTGACAAAATGGCTACGTGTGATTTAACAAGCCGTTAATCACCGACTACTTGTGATTGGCGGCTGGGGGCATACATACACTCATTCATGTGCACTGATGAGTACCTAGTGGATATTTACACTGATACTGTAGATTTAGAAGCGTGACTCTAAAACACTCAAATCAGTTTTTCTTTTGAACAGTTGTATGTCTGTGTTTGTTAGACAATTTGTGGCAGCTGTAATTCAAATAATTCATGCACATGGAAACACACACACAGACACACACATACACAGACACACACATACTTTTTTCCAGCTCGGGCAGGAATGGAGATGAACAAAGAAGATGAGAGGGTTATGATTAGATTTATTTCATAATTATAGTAATGATAATTACAACCATGATGATGGCAGTAATGCTGCTGGTGAATTTGATGATGGCGATGACTGAGATGATGATGGCAATGACTAAAGTATTTGTGGTGGTGATGATGATAAAAATGTCCAATAGCATCATGCTACCAAGAAAAAGTGATGACCTTGAAGGCGACAAAGGTGCCTCTCACCTCTTCTAATATGTGACTGTCAGTACAATATGATGGGATAGACAGGTGACAAGAGAGAAGAGATGAGTGAGTCCAACAGCTACTGAAGACTTAGAGTGAGAGTGAGAAAGAGGGGAGCAACTGTGGAGGGAAAGAGTATAGTGGGCTTCCAGCCAAAAGGAAGTTTGCTTTGTGCTCCCCTCCTCTTAAATGTCTTTCTCATTTACACACACACACACACACACACACACACACATACTCACATGCAAACCACTCAATTTACAAACAACTAACAGAGACCGTTGGATTTGGAGCATGGAGGATCATAAAGAATGATCAGAGAAGATTCTAAGGGAGCTCATTTCACTGCAAAACTGGTATTCATCAATTCAGTCACTGATTGATCAATCTCATGTCCGATCAGAAAGCACGCACACTCTTTTCAATGGACAATTTTATTTGTGCAGTGACTGCTGGCAGCCACAGATATGTTGGTGTTTGGTTTAAGTCTACTTAAGAGAGTTTCTTTCCACATTGATAATTAATATAGTATGTTTTTTTTTTGCAGAATAACCGATTTTGTATTTAAGATACACCCCCTGTGAAGTATCTTTATTGAACTATAACACAACTGCTTTTATGACCGCCTTTAAAACTTTGAAGCCAACCAAGTAAAGGACTGCAGCTCTGTGGCAACCTCTGAAACCAAAATGCCAACCAAACTTCTTTAGCTTTGGTAGGTTTTTGCCTCTTGAATCTGCAGCTGTATTTGATTCTTTAGCCTGCATGTGGGGTAAGAGAACAAGAGATAGAAACAGATACAGCAGCGGGCTGCTTTCCAAAGATAACGAGCATCACCCATTCAAATGTGTCCCTGAGTCTCCAAACTGCTTACTCAAAGCTGCTGCAGTTTGAACAGACTCTACAAAACTGTCTGGCGTGAATCCTGGTGGCTGTTGTCTTTCTCTCTTAAGTTGATTTCACTGATTAAATGGTTTGAGGCACCGCAGACAGCAAAAGCAACACCCCCACCCCATATTTGTTGTTTGACATAATAACTAAACTTGGATTTTTTTTTTAATGTTTAAGTTTCAGAAGTTGCTTCATTGTTGAGTGTCCAAATGTGAGTTTTGTGTGGAGATTCTATAATGTTCCGTACAGGTGTGCATTTATACTCACAAAGAAATCCTATCCTGCAGTTTATCATTCAGTATCTTGTAACAACATAGAGGATCCAGGTTTTAAGTATTGATGTCTTGTTGGAAAAAGTAATTCACTGCCCTGTAAAAAGTACCATCATTTGTGAAAGTTTTCACTGTCAGTCATTTTAAATGAATAGCTTATTTTCAACTAACAGGTAAGTCATTTCAGTCAGTTTCTAAGTTATCATCTCAGAAACAAAAACTTTCATTACCTGCTTGAAAATAATTTAATTATTCTTATATTGTTATACCACAATATTACTCTACATGTCCAACACAAGTGCTAAATGATCCTTTAATCACATAATCAACCATGCAGAATATCACAAGACAATGACGCTAAGGGAGGGCCAATCCGACTCCAAAAGGTCACTCATCTTCATGGCGGGACTGCCGTTTGTTCACATCACTGAGCCGTGAGCAGACCGGGGTTGAACGGTGGGATGCAGTGTCCGTCAAAATGACTTAGTGACGGTAGAGCGGGCCTGAGATGGCCTTCCTTACTGGTGTTGGCCCTGACAGGTGACAAAACAGCTGAGGAAAAGGCACGCCAAGGGACCACATGTGTGTCTGGGTGTGTCAGAGAGAGCAAAAAAGAATGTTTATGTGTGAACGTACGTGAATCTGTGTGACACACAGAGACCGTTTAGAGATAAAGGGGTTGACATGCACACTCAATATACAACAATCTTACAGCAGCTTATGTATGTATAATAACTCAGTGGTAACCGAGGAGTGACTAGTCAAACAATATCATACATTTTATATTTGTAATTCATTTTTTCTTTTACAGTTTGGTGTCTTAAATACTCAACATGTTATTTAATGCCAGTAATGTCAGATTTACATGTGAACATAGTGGTTTAAGCTACAAATAATGAGACAAAGTGGAGTTTGGAAACAGATAAAAACGATGGAGTGGATAAGTGTAAAGTTCTGTGTCAGGGTAGCGTATCATTAATGTGGAGAGCAGGTGTGAGTTTGGATGTTTCTGGGGCAACGGAACATACTTAGGTTCCTTCTGGGGGTTTCATGGTCCAAATTCCAAAAACACCAACGAGGGAATAGCATACACCCTCTAATATACACTCTGTTCCTCTAAATACCTCAACCATGAGCTTCTGTGTTGTGTTAAGCACTGTGCAGTATAGCTGAAAGAAATTCAACACAATGAGGAAAATTGTGAGCAGTTTATAAGAGCTGAAATAAAAATTACATGTCATAGTCTATGTTTAAAAAATAGACATTTTTAAAAAATGTTTAAAAAACACAATTTTACAGAATTTGTTTGACATTTTGGGAAATAAGCTTATTCCTTTTTTTGAGAGTTGATTCAGTATCAGTCTCGTGTCTGTATGCATTTGCACAAAGACTGAAAACAGAGGACACAGCTAGCCTGTCTCTGTACAATGGTAACAAAGTCCCCCTACAGGCACCTTTAAAGCTCACTAATTAACATCTGATTTCTAGTTTATTTAATCCATACAAATCCGAACTGTCTCCACCTCTGCCTCTGTGCTCAGATGGCTCAGGTGAGAGAAGCAGGCATGTGACTGAAAGATTACTATTTCAAACAGGACCAGCAATGATTTCTGTTTAAATTTTCTGAATGATATATAAAAATAAATCTGGACATAGATGTAAATATTATAAATATTATAAATTATAAATATTATATTATCTGCTTGCACAGTAATATATGATGTCTAGGGAACAATTCTGAATTCCTCTGAAAAACTCTAACCTTTATTTGCTAATCCAACGGCACATTTTCTTTACACATGTGAACGGCAGCTTAACAACCTGCCATGGGAATCCACGATAATCCCTGCTATGACAAACACATAATTTTAAATACATACACACCCCAGTTACCATAAATCCACACCCTCACATGCTGTGCAGCATACAATCATCTATAATTGGGATGTTGTGTGATGGGGTGACTGCTGCTTGTCAACAGAGATTAGCTGCAGGAGTATGTGTGCACGTGGGTTTGTATCCATTGTTGCACCTGAACACACAGAGTGAAAGCATTAACTGTGGTACTGTAAGGACACACCACGTGCATGCACTCATACAATGGAAGTCTCTCTATATGTAAACAAGTGATAGAAAACACAGATGCCCACAAGTAGTCTCTTCTAGCTCCAGGTGTAAAATCATAGAAAAGCATGGCCAAACATACATGCGCACACTGACATTATTTAATTATGCTATCTTATAACTTTTTTTCTTGCTGATTGTCCCTCATCTAAGCTAAATGTAGTAGAATATATGTCACATACTGTTATTTTACAGTATTTAAATATTTCCAGGGCATCAATAATCAGGTTTTTGAATAACGTCCTTTCAGTTTTTAAAGCAAGTGGTTATTTCTGTCCTAAAACGTAGTTTTGCACAAAAGCTGCGAGTCACTTTTTGTTTAACATATATGACAGCAACCGCTATCAGTCATGATCTCTCCTGATATAGTGTATGGTAAATATATAATGTTTGTTAGGCCCATCAGACAAACACTGTCAATGCAGGTCCACTGAAGCAACCACCTGATCCAGGAAGTCTTGATAAGGCCAACCTTGCCAGTGTTGTCATCTGCTGCTGTCAAAGCAAAATGGATAAGGAAAAGAGCAGCTGCTGCTCTTTTGTAAGGGCAGGCCATTAGGGTTGAGTGGGAGCATCCTGATTGGCTGAGCACAGACATGCAACTTTGCATCCGACAGATATGCAAAAATAAGTGATTAAAGCATAGGCTCACATTTTTTGTTCCTGTTCTGAAACAATATTCAGGTTTCCCTATGTATTCATACTGGCCATTAAAAGATTCCGTCGTGCTTTCAATTTAAATGATGGGGAACAGAATTCTGGTTCTGGGCAAAAATATATTATTCCAAAGATTGTCTGAAGTCAATATGAAGCCTCAGCAGTTGCAGCTAGACATTTCAAACGGATATCTTCCAGAGTTATTCTTTTCAGTACTGAATTCCCTGTTTGTATTTCCCCAGTGTTTCCATGCTGTTAGAATGACAGTAACACAAAGAGGGAATTTCACAGTAAAAAGACTGTAACTCTGGAAGATACTAACTTGATTTTTCTAACTCAGACAGCTGAAGCCTTGTGATAACTCATATTAGGGAGGATAAACAGCAAGAAAAATCTGCTTTAATGTACATATGACATAGGGTTTTTCCTTTAAGCCTTTAGATTCTATCTACAAATGTATTTCGGCACATGTTTTTTCAAGACTCTACCCCATGCCTGATTAAATGCTTTTGATGTTAGTGTATGTTGTTCTTTTGGCCTTTGGACAGTCTGTTAAAACTCTGACATTCATAGTTTTACTCCTTCTACAGCTGTAAAATTGTCATTCAAGTTTATATGACTCACCTGAGCAACTGCATCTGTAACTGTAGTTTAGTGCATGCAGTAGAAGGAAAAGTCCCTCTTCGTGAGGTGTTTAGACTATTTTGTCGACCCTCGTGTTTTTTTATTTGATCTCCCACATTTCTGGTTCTTTGCATGCAATCTGTCGTGTACAGACAGACACACACACACACACACACACACACACACACACACACCTTTGGTCACAATCATGTCTAGTATGAAACAATAGCAGGGCCTGTGGGTGAGTGTACATGAGTCAACAGCCGTGCCTGCCGGTGGCATTCACAGTGACTCACAGAGGAGAGAGAAGAGAGAGAGAGACACAGAGAAACAGAGGGGTAGGTCTGAAGTCAAGACCACCTGATTTGTAACACTCACACTTTGAGCAGACCAATGAAAAGCCTCTGGATATCATTTCAAACTACTACTCGTGCGTTATTTTTCCAGGACAGGTGCAATTCAGTTCAAGGAACACCAATGAAATGAAAGACAAACCTTTTTGTGACAGCGAAGACGCAGATCTGTTATCTTATCAGGTTTCTCATTTTTGAGTCATTTCTGCCCTCAGCCATTTTTCTCTTGCAATTTATGCTTCTTTTTCTTGTGTCTTGTCTGTCTTACTCTCCGTGCTGGTGTTTGTTCCTCCACACATTTCCTCTTTCTTTGTTCTCCATCATAGAATATCGACAGTCACGGCTACCTAACCTCTTGTCCACTCTCTCTCTCTCTCTCTCTCTCTCTCTCTCTCTATCTCTCTCTCTCTCTCTCTCTCTCTGTCTCTATCTGTCTCTCTCTCACTATCTCTCTCTCTAACTCTCTCAAAAAAAAAACGCAGTAACGT
>JAVQJD010048841.1:0-19466 GCA_036023655.1 Nannoperca australis
GGTGCGGCTGGAAGGGCATCCGGCTGCGGGGCACATGCTCGGGGGAGTAGCGGACCGGAGGCAGGGGGTCAGTGAATTGAACAGGGGGCGGGATCACAGCCTGGAAAGGCGGGGGAGGCGGGGGGCTCTGGGTGGGAGGGGGTGGGATGGGTTCGGATCCCGAGGAGTAGGAGGGGGACGAGGGGTCGTCGCTGCTACTGTGATCCTCGCTGCTGCCACTGCTGAGCTGCCGAGGCATGAAGCCCAGGTCCTGGTCCTCCTGGAAACTCATCTGGAGGGAGGAGAGGTGCCACGTCACAACCTCCACATCCTCTAACACACAGCTGTCTTAAAATATATAGATTGTTTTTTCTTAAATGCATTGTGGCTTATTTTTAGTTTTATATTCTTGCTCATCAACCTGCATTTCTTTCTTTTTTTTTTACCTACTTATATTAAACCCATAAAAAGCAACAATATAAATAAAATAAACTGCAGATCTAAACATGCATCATTATTATTATTATTATTATTATATTATCAGCTTATCTCAGCAATAAGACATTATCGATTTTAAAATATGTGCAGCCCAGTGAATTATAAATATTATGCTTTTTTTGATGCTTTACGTCAGCCATTCTCTTATTCTAACCTTAGACTTCTACTCAGAAATAGGCAGATAAATGAAGACTTCTCATGTTTTACTTACAGGCACCCCTCTTCTTCTGAAACCATGACAACCACCTTGATATATCTGTTCATGTGACACAAGTGTTCATTGTAGCGTACATTAGAGCTGCTCTAATGTCAACATGCGACACTACAACGTAATTACTGAAGTCAAATGTGAATTTGCTCACTATTTGATAATAACAAGCAAATGCACAACAGATAGCAACAAGATATTTAAGAATACTAACACTGTAAGCTTCAGACACCAAACAAACGTGTATATATACATAAGAACAAAGCATGAACTCTATGTGTTTGCATAAATACAGACTGGAGGCGGGTCTTCCTCACCTCCTCATAGTCGTTCTCTCCAGGTATGAAGTCATCCACCAGAGTGACGCGGTGGCCCAGCTGCTCGCTCAGAGCGTCCAGGAACTTGTCCGTGTCCCGGCTGCGAGGCGGGCGCGAGAAGGTGAACAGCTTCTTGCGGCGGGTCAGTGTGTTGGGACCGCCATCCGAGTGCTGAGGGGAGGCGGGGGGGCTTTCCAGGCTGACGTAGGGGTTGGAGTCCACACTGCTCTGGTGGTGGATCTCATACACGGGAGTGGGGAGAGGCTCCTTCCAGGACAGCGACAGGCCGCATTTACGGCTACCTGCAAGGTTGGAAATCAAAGATGGTGGCTGTCCCCCCGTGATGAGCGGCGCTACCCTTGATGCCACGCATTTCTAACAATAAATTCTTTCCATAGATATTTATATTCCTATAGATAGATATTTCTTTATATCGTGCCACTTATTCCCTCAAGAAAAGATGTGTGACATTCTTGGTCAGTGTTGTCTGCGGAGAGGTTACCATGGCAACACAAAGATAAACTGCAGGCTTATGTGCACATGTAGAAGAATGTAGAACATTTGAATGAGTTCTAACTTAAACACATTCAAAAATCAGCGGTTCTCAGGTCACGTTCACATCAGTTTGGTTTAAACATCCAATTGTGTAATTACCAATCACATGAACGGTTTTTCCCCCATTCAGCAGCTTGTATTTACAGCAAATCTAATGTGACATGAGCATCAGTCATGTGCCATCGAGGCCCAAAGACATACATATTTACGAATCAAGCCTAAATGGCACATGCTTGTGAACCATTGATGAAAGCATGTGTCAGAAAGCATGTGCACATCGTGTGTGTGTGTGTGTGTGTGTGTGTGCTTGTAATTGAGTGTTTGGGCGAGTGCGTCAGCCCCAGTGTACCTGTGAGCGGGGGGAGTGTGAGGGGGGAGAGAGAGCGCCCGTAGGCTTCAGTCTGACCCGGGCCCTCGGGCTCTGCTGAGGAGCCACCGTGCAGCGGAGATGCACTCTTCCCTGCGTACACGTTCTCCAGCTCCGTGTACACACCTGTCATCTACGGGTGGAGGCATGATCAGCTGGTTAGCACACGATCGCTGCGACACATTTGCTTTGAAGGTCTGCTGCTTTGATGCCTTTTAAGAACAATTTGCGGGCCGCGGGTTAAATGCAGCCGCCAATTTAATACCACGTGTTGAATTGCAATAATTTACGAGCAGACCTTCAAATGACGTGAGGCCAGAGAGCACAGACAACATAACTAGCATTCATTATGCCAGTTTGCTGAGGGCTGAAAAGCTGCAGTTGTACCTACATGATTGAGGTCAGGGGACTCGGGGAAGGAGGTTCCATCTCCCGACTGCCTCTCCTCCGGGCTCCCAGATTCATCCACATGAATTCCTAAAGCACAATAAGGCATGAACAGTGACACGTGGACATAAGCCTCCTCCTTCCATCCATCCCCAGCCGGGAGGAGAGAGGATGAAGCAGACCAGAACAGCATGGAGGAGCAAAAGGCAAAAAGCTAGGCTCCTGGAGCAGGAGTTAGCAATGGCAATGGAAAACAGGGGAAACCATGAATGAAAAACCCGATGTTCAGCCTCAGCTGAAACAGAAAACAGTGTATGTGCTTCCAAACTGATCGCTTGGGGACATTATCCAAAGCAAGACAGCTGAGGTATGGAGTTAATGTATGAACTGGTGATGGCAATATTTGTCTCATGTAGCCTTTAAGTATCCACGGAGGATTTGCTGAGCGCGTATCTTTTTCACCAAGAGTCTAGCAATTCTATAGGTTACCAGCTGGGAGCTGACCAGTGCAAACACAGCCTTATTACTGAGCTCTGAGCAGTTCAGCTGGAGAGACTGGAGGTTAGATGCCTCGCTCGAGGGAATATTAATAGTGCAGTAACTGCTGGAGTCCGCTCATTTAATGTCTCTACCTGGATTTTTCATGTATGTCCAGGGATTTCCAGCTCAATAAAGATGCAATAATACCGAACTAATATATTAAAAACTTTACAGTTGTTGTTAAACCTTTTTTGGAAGTTTGGGACCAACTGTCAGCAAACAGTACCAGCAACATATTTATACATCCAGCAGATACGGAGCAACATCATCATTTTTTTTCATGTTCATGTGTCCACCTGATGAATGTAAGTCCAACATTCACTCTCTTGTAGCTCTTTTTTAGTCTCCACCAACTTCTGAGGGAAATAGCCAGCTCTTTAGATGCTAAGTGCAGACAGTGAATCAAAAAACTAAAGATGTGTTTTGTAGAAGCTTGGTATAAACCCTACCAACCCAGTGGAGATGGATTATAGTGATTTCCTGCTACAGGGCAGTAAATCCTTGTTGTTGTTGTTGTTATTGTTGTTATGTGCAGCGTACCCATGCCCAGGTGAGTCCCGATGATGCAGTCGTCAGAGCTCCTCTCTCGGACGATGCCGCGGTACGATGTCCCCGTCACGCGCATGGAGCTGCTCCGCCGGTGGTGCTCGGGTCCTGCGTCTGGCTCCAACACTGCTGCAAAACACACACGCACACACATTCAGCATCTGGGTTTTTGTTACTCGCAAGCTAATTGTGCACCACTGCTCCTTTGCTGTACGTGTGTTCTCCTAAATTCAGATCATTTCCAGATTGTGTTTTTGGCTCACAATTGCTCTTGAAACCCAGGAAGCGGGACAGCTTGCCATGGCAGCGCTCCTGTTCATCGTAGGTCAGGAGCTGGTAGATGAACTGCCAGATCAGCTGTTTGGCCGGAGTGTCCAACACCGGAAACACGTCTACTATCAGAGTGTCCACATTCCTGCAAGCACACACACAACACATCCTAAACATACACATCATCTTTGTATAACCAACCCCTGTTTACTGCTGGGTAATTGATTCAGCTTAGATTTATATTCTTTGCATCTGTAATGACACATAGAGCTGAGAATAAGATACAGGATGAAAGCAGATTATGAAAAGGTGGGAGGATAACAGGGTTGTCAGCCATGGTAGGATTTAGGCCTTGGGGTGTTTACACTGTATGAACACACTGTGGAATTCAAATTTGCTTATCACGTTTGCATCATCTCATCCATCCCTTGTCCTTCATCCTTGATGAAATGTTATGCCCGAAGGAATAAACTTCCTGCTTAGCTAGCTAAAGTGCATTTGTTTCTTCAGTGCTTTTGCTCTCACCATCAATTATGCATTTTTTCCATCACAGTTTCCCGAGCGATAGCTAATTCTGGCAGTGTGAGCCAACTAGTTAACAGAGTCTTAACAAAAATATGATCTGACAGACGCTGAAAAGTCAATTTAGAGCTACATTATTACTTCTCATGCATCCATTTACAGACCCTCTCAATCCCTCCATGCCACTGACCTGTGCTGGAAGAACGTCTCCAGGGACTTGCAGACTGTGTACCTCTCCTGGATGGTCAGCAGGTGCTCCAGCTGCTGGCTGAAGGTCCGTCCGTGGACTTTGATGCTCGGTGGAAGAATCTCTGCCACCCACTGCAGAGAACTGAGGGCTGGAGACCTGGACAGCAGGCACGGTGGAAGATTAACATGATGTCTTCCATTTATACAATTACTCTTACTAAAGCATTCTCCTGGTGTTCTGCATCTTTGTTCAAAAAATGCAATGTCACTCGACAGAAGGGCCTGACGTTTGTTTTGTTTGATGTCAGGTTTGTTGGCTTGTATTGACCTGGAGCGTGGTAGCGTGGTGGGGGCCAGGCTTGGAGATTCCTCTGGGTCGGTTTGGTCTGAGGAGTAGTCAGACGGACCCTCCTCCACCACCAGAGTGGGCATCGCCCCGCTGCCCTGCAGCATGGACACCACCTTCTCGTGGGAACAGTTCCTACAAAGAGAGAGAACACTTCTTGACCTGTGTCCCCTTTAAACAAACATATGCCAAATAGTTAAACTGTGGAAGGCACTGATTCTTGGCACTAAATCCGCCCAGCAATGTCTCTTGACAAGGTGTCCAGGCGACAGTGCTGCACTGTAAAACTAATTCACCTCAGTTGTAACAGAAAGACGATGATGCTGGAGTCGAGGTAGAGGACTCTTACAAGTCTTGCACCTGAGGTGAGGACTGTACAAACATGTTTACATCAATATTAAACACAATGTTCTGTAGATGCCATACACCATATGCTGACTTTGTAAACATGACACTGGAAACTCCCACATATCTTGTACTTTATTTTCTTTCTCCCTTAAGTGAACAACTCCCACTGATTGATGATCACCTCCTACTGCCGCAGCAACGTGTTATCAAGGAGAGCAGCAAAATTATACAACGCCAATTAAATCAGTACATCAGGCAGCCATGGGAACAGCTCTGAGATTCTTCTTTCACATGGCTATCAGGATGGCAGAATGAGTAATATTGTTTCTTCACACAGCACTGGATATTGTTGGCTGATATAACGGCGGATCTACTGTATTTGCTGCGCTCGTATAGGTACAATTCAATTTCATCCACGCTGAATTTCTTAGCTGCACTCCCACTCTCACTTTCTGAAAACCAAAAAGGCAGAAGGTCAAAAAGTTGTAAAGTCCACACAAGACCGCCAACTACTCCCACAAGAAAAGTTCTGTTTACATAAAGGCTGTGTTCACGTGCATCGCCCCATACATATGTACTGTACCTGCACGGACATATATGTCAAGGTTAAAAGTAAAATAGAATAGAATAGTTTGGCATTTTGGGAAATATGCTTATTCCCAGCTAGCCTGGCTCTGTCCAACAGGGAACTTAATAAATGAGTTAATTAGTGAGCTTTCGAGGTGCTGGTAGGCAAATGTTGTTACTTTTGGACAGAGCCTAGCTAGCTGTTTCCCCCTGTATCCACTTTTTTGCTAAGCTAAGCTAACTGCTTCATGTAGCTTCATATTTAGTCTACAGACATGAGAGTGGTATTGATCTATTGACCTTCTCATCCAACCCTTGTCAAGAAAGAGAATAAGTTTTCTCAAATTGTTGAATCATTCAGCACACTTGTCCATGTGTTGATTTTTCAAAAAATACTTTCCACTTAGGTTTATGATGTAGTTACTTTTTTGTTTTTTTAATTGCACATTCCTATACATTCCCGATCACAAATACTACGAAAATCAGAGGAGTTCTCATCAGGATGAGAGGAAGCAGACGCAAACAGTGAGATAAGGATTAAAGAGAAACTATAACCAAACCAAATAAAAGCTTCATGTGTTCTGTGATGAATTATCTGGCACTGTGAAAGATGTTTTTCATACTGGGAGCAGATGGCTTCTCCTGGAGAAAACAAGTCCTGATATCTCTAAATAAACTGTCTAGGTTCAAGAACTTGGACAGTAGGCAAAAACTAAATACTACTACTACAACTGCTGCTGCTAATAATGATAATAATAATGTTATTCATTAAAGGCAAACCTCATGTCCAGTCCATTCAGGAAGAGGATACGGTTGCCTGGTTTGAGTCCACATTCCTCAGCAGGACTATCTGAGAGGGAGACAAAGATGGCAGAAAATCAAACATCAATGAAAAACGATCCTGGCACCACCGCGCCAGCTAACAAGGTGCACTGAACAGACGGGCAGAACGGGGAAAGATGGTGACTAAGCTGTCAATCTGTGGATGGCACCCAACAAAGCCCATCAACAAACGAGGTGATCTCCGTGCAAAATCTCATTACGTAAGGAAACAGTGCTGTCAAAACAATCTCCGGTGGAATCGGTTCTGACTGCACTGTACCCATCCACCATCGCCTCCTCATCTGTCAGCTCACTATTGATTTTTCCTCATATTCAATGTCATGTCATCTTTTGTTTTGTTTTTTTTAAACCAAGAGGTTTGAATACAACAAACTCTTCATGGTGTGCGCAGGTTTAGGGCACATTCAGACTTTAAATCCCAGAGTTTGCGGTTTCCTGGTTATCAGTAAGGGATCTGTGTTCAGATCACGACGAGAGACATGCCATCCACCCCCACTATCTCCATACCAACCTCCATAAGGCCCACTGAGTCAGTCCGCTCTGGCCGATGGTGGGAGATGATGGTGGGCGGGAACAGTGCCGTCATCATCAAATGCACATACATAACACACACACACACACACACATACACCTCCCTCCTCACAGAAGAACCTGGCAAATTCCCTCAACAGTAACTTCACAGTCTGCTACTTTTATTTGTGAGAGCAATAAGAGTTAATTAAAAAACCTTTTGCTGCTGGAAATGTAAATAATCAAAGTAATTACAATGTTGTAATTAAACCCAAAAGCTCTTAGTAGAAATTACCCCGACAAATATTACAATAACAACACTTAACAGTGAGTTAAAATAATCTCTCTGGTAAAAATCAGCTCGCAGTCGGATTTTATCCAAAGCTTAGATGAGATATCAGAGTCTCTTCTCATCTAACTCTCGGCAATGACGTCCCAAAATGTCAGACTATACCTTAAAGAAATGTTTTCTTTTGATATCTCTCTGATGGCATCTACTATCTCATCTTGGATATTTTGTTGAGAATTGCACAGTGAATGCTGCTGTGTGGGCGTCCATTAGATAAACTCATTAGCCATTAGAAATAAACGATTACTGTTCTGAAAACAAGAAAGAAAATTACAGGAGACTCGAGAATTATACCTGGCATTTCTTGTATGCGTAATCACAAGTTAAATAATACAATCATACATCATTCACTCCCTGAATGTAACTGCATAGTACTGATTGACTGCTCTAAGTGTCTGTCACTGCCCAGCACAGCCTGCTCTGAGTGTTTTCTTCTTAACATTTCATTGGTGACTCAGACAAATCCACTTCCTGGTACACTCATAGTCACACACACAAGCACCTTCAACCCCCAGCGGCTGGCACCACAACAGACTCGCCCACATCAAATTCAACCTCCACCTCCTCGCCAGCCAACACAGAACAAAGTTTGGGTCAAACCACCACACACAGAGAGGAGGTATCTATCAGGACTGTACAGTACTGGTTGCTGTACCTGGGATAACGGAGTCGATGCAGACGGGAGCGTGACCTCGCAGCGTGAAGCCGAAGCTCTTCTTCCCCCTGTAGACACGAATGATCCTGAGAAAAGGCAGGAAGATGATCAAGTGAAAAAATTCTTGACTTGTAAAAATATAAATAATTAAAAGAATTCTCCAACTTCACCTGATACACAATATTGCGTTATTAATGGCAAAAACTTAGCATCTTATTAACTTTCAGATTGTTGAAATTGTGACACAAACTTTAACACGGTGCATTTATGGTTTTGTCTCAGTGGATGGAAGTGAATGTAATCCATTAATAATCGATTGGTCAGAAAAGAGCGAAAAGTATGGCTCCATTAACGTTTCCCAGAGATGTCTCCAAATTGCATTATTTGTCCAAACAACAGCAACAAACTACAAAGATATTCAGTTTGAAATGATACAAAAAAGAAAGGTGGCCAGGTCTCACGTTTGAGAAGCTGGAACCAGAGACTGTTTGGCATTTGATTGATTACAACTGATGGTTTCAGTTAATACTACGCTGATGCTTAACAACCTTTCTGTGAATGGTTGTTAAGCATGTCTCTGGATGTAGTGCTCACTCACTCGCGGCTGTTTACGAGGCTGTTGTTGTGCTTTATTTATGTTTTGATGGGTCACTTCCTGTAGGTGGGAGTCTCAAAAAGTGGGGTTATGACAACAATCCAACTTTATGATTTAGTCTGATAACATGGCTTTTTCTTTTTTCTTTTTTACATAACAGTCCCAACTAGTGCAGCCTCAACTCCACGTCACTCCACACATCTTTCTGTGGGTTTTTATTCTCCAGCTTCCGGCCTAAATAAAAATTATTCAGGACCAACTCAACATAAAAGAAAAAAGAAAAAAGCATTGACATTTTGCTGATGGTGGTGCTTTGCTATTATTCACCCCAGTGGAGGAGCACACGGCGGAACCTCCCATTACATCAAAGATGAGACACTTGTGCTGTCTATCTACAGCTTGTTGCCATGGAAATGACTCAAGGCAACACAGCCTCGACATGTAAACAGGGGGAAAACAAGAAAAGACAAAAGACGGCAGGGAAAACAGACAGATCTATTCTTTGATAGCCGCGGCTACTGGCTGTTACGTAAGACGAGCTAAATGCAGATAGGAGCTGCATGTGTGTGTATGTGTGTGTGTGTGTGTGAGCGTGAGGAGGGTGTTGGGCTCAGAGGCACAGCATCAGCCTTGAGCAGACTTGACAAACTGAGTGACATCCAGGCTGCTCAAGGCCTCTCCTGATTCCCAACAGTCTACAGCGACTCCGCGTTACACTTTTACATGATCGCCAATCTATAGTGATGGATTTTGAGTATCTATATCAATAGGCTCTCTGTTTCTCCTTCTATTCCTGTCTATCCATCTATCCGTCCTTGAGGAGGTTTGTTCAGTTCAGGGAAGGCACCAGCATGCAGTAGAACTTGTTATTGTGACTGTGCCACTTAAACAATATGACGTAATCTCTCCCATTTAACACAATCAGCTCGCCTCCTGTTCTGTGAACTGCCAATTCTTATGCACTCGATCATATTCAGCCGCACATTTTCACTCCCGTATGGATGAAGGGAGATCTTGGGATTTAGTTAGCTGGCATAGTGTGGGAGTGTGCGTTTGAGTCCACATGTAAGTGTTGTTATTAATTTGACAGTGGTGTAATCAATGTGTTAGTGGGTGGAGGATGAGCGAGAGAGGTTGAAAAGTCAGGGGCTCTAAAATAGCGTAGTTTTAAGGAGCCAAAGACGTGGTTATTTGGCTGAATGAAAAATGCGTCTGAGCACTTTCTAACTCACACTGAAGGGTGTAAAAACATCTTTTATGCACAGATTTGGGGTTTTAAGTGCTGCTTTGTGACAAAACTGACAGGAAAACAGCAAATATCTAAATAATAAAGTCAGTCTTTGGCTGCTGCATACTGTGCTGAGATGAACCTGTTGGTGGTTTGTTCTACAACAGTAAACAACGCTCTTAAACAGAGCTCAAGAGAATCAACAAGCATCATAATATTAACAAAAACCACATACTGGTAGTCATGTGTTTCCTACATGTGCTCACCTCTGATTGGGTCCGATGGGGGGATGCGCAGGTAACCCGGAGACGGACTTCCTTAAGCCCCTGTCTCTTTCCGCCTCACCCCTCCCTCCGGGTTCTCCATCTCTGGGCACTGAGCTGGCCCGCTTGGACCCATGGTGGCGCTCGGAGTGATCCTCGCTCCGACTGCGCCGGAGTCTCCCCTGCGGCTCGCTGATGCTCTTGCTGCGGCACAACCGATTGATCACGTTCTGGGAGACGGACTCGTCGAAGCGCTGCCGGTGCTTCTTGGGAATGAAGATTCTGGCGAACATGGTGGCATGTGAGGAAGATAGAAGGGGCTGATTAGTTTTCGTCCACAAGAGTTGCCTCAGAAAAAAAGACGAGAGTAGGAAAGAGGATGGATCTACATCACAGATCCACCTCGATCCATTTTGAGTCCATAACAAAAACCTTGGAATTCCAGTGAAATAAACGGCAGCAAGTCAAACATCCAGCACGAGCGGAGATTTAAAGTGCTGAAACAATCAAAATCAACAGGCTTCTTCCTTCAAGATTCAGATTCTAAGAAAAGACGACCGTTTTTTGACAGGCAGGTGAGCAACTCTGTCCCCAGAGAGAAGAAAGAGAAAGAAGGTGGATGGGAAGCCGGACAGAAAAGGTCTTTCTCTTTGGAGAGAGACGGTGAGGAAATCTTGGCGTCACTCGCTGCTTGCTGGAGTCTCACTGCTGCAGCGTGAGGTACCAGAGCCAGCATACAGCGAGAGAAAAAGGTGTGGGAGTGAGCGAGCATGGGATTTCTCCTCTGCTCTCTCTCTCTCTCTCTCTCTCTCTCTCTCTCTATCCATCTACAGTATCTCATTCTCATCCTCTGGCTATACTACACTTCCGTCCACACCTCACCTCTGTGTCACTCCGACAGTGTGAGCACGGAGCAGGAAGCTGTCATCATCTTACGGACCTCAGAGCTGACCAACTTTACCAATTGTGATAAAGAAACTCACTCAAACCACAGCACGTGCTTGTTTTTTAGCTTTAGAACGCAAAAAGACAAGTACAGTTAGCCTAATCAAAAAGAGCACTCAATATGTGGAAAGGTTTTAATAAATGAATCATTTTCATTTCAACGAAGGGTTCAGTATTGTTTCAGCAGCTTCGTCTCATAATAAAAAAGCCCAGATGATGACATACTAACAAGAGGAAAAACATCACAAACACCAAACTAGGAGCACCATCGTCTCATATCTCCTCAAAGGGGTGGTGCAGAGATTTAGAGTTGCACTTCCATACATTTGGGGGACTCGTGAGAGACACATTTAAAAACGATTGGTGCGAATCGGCCCTTCAGAGGCGGAGATACACTGATATGCTTTGAAACCATTCTCATGTCTGTACGTTAAATATGAAGCTGCAGTCAGGAGGCAGTTAGCTTAGCTTAGCATAAAGTCTGAAAACAAGGGGAAACAGCTAGCCTGGCCTCTGTCCAACAGTAACAAATCTACCATCTACCAACACCTCTAAAGCTCACTAATTAATGTTACATCTTGTTTGTTTAATCTGTACAAAAACTCAAGAATAAAAACAGCAGGTTCTGTTTTGGGTTTTTTTAACAGGAGGTAATGTGCCAGAATATCTGATTAGAAAATATGTAAACAAGACTCCGAATCAGACTTGAAAGTGTTTGATACTCTGTGTTAGATGCATTCTGGTTGGCACCAAAGAAAAGGAGTGCGGTTCGATACCAAGCCCTGCTAGACAGATTAAAGCGTACATTTTGTGGCACAATATTCAAGCAAAATGTCATATAGTGGGATAAGTGTGGACTGTACGTGCTGTTCCATACTGAGCGCTGGCTGTTAACCAAACCACAGCACAGACTACGAGAACAAAACAAAATGAGTCGTCACCCACACAAGAACTCAGCTGACAACATAAAAACAACTTTTCATTCAAGTGATTAGAACTGCTGCCAGGAAACAAGACAACCGCCCACACACACACACACATAGACACTTTCTACTTTTTATAGTGGGCACACTGCAGTGTTCAAAACTGAAAATGGTGATGTGCTGTTACATCATTCCCGTTTAGTTTTATTCCTATTTTTTGGGTGTGTATTGTTCTATTTTTATAGATAACAGGCCAATTTTTTTTTTTTTTACATGGAGGATTAAAGTAATTCTGGGAAATGTAAAAATAAATAAATCACTAGTTAATTACAACATCTATGATTCTTTCACTGTCACAGACTGATGATAGACAGTGTACGAGCAGGCAAGCTGTTGATTTCATTTAACCTGTTTCATATAATTCACTTTAATGCATTAGTTTTATGGTTTGGGATATACGCTTATTCGCTCTCTTGCCCCGAGTTAGATGAGAGTCTGTACAGTAAATATGCAGAGACAGTTATCTTAGCATAAAGACTAGAAACAGGGGGGAAACAGCTATCTTAAGATTACTGGAAGGCAGATTTTGTTACATTCAGACAAAGCCAGGCTAGTTGTTACCAAGTCTTTATATGCTAAGCTGAGCTAACCACCTAATGGCTGTAGCTTCATATTTACTATACAGATACGGTATCAATCTTCTTATCTAACTCTTGGCAAGAAAGGAAATAAGTATATTTTCCAAAATGTCATACTATTGCTCTAAGATAAACTAGCCCATAAAAGAAATTAGAACTGGCTAAAGTCACCTCATTCTGGAGGATTTATTAAGCCAACAATGTACTTATATGTTCTCATAAAAAGGGAAACATACACACATACAGTAGCCTACCAATACAAATAAGCACACAGCATGTCTAACATATTAACACCATGCCTTATTCAGACCTAAATGAAATGTGAAATGTTTGGACTGCACTGGTTCATGTGAATGAAAGAGAACCTGATACATCAAGCGAGTCAAAAGTGAATTGTTTGACTCCATGTTTGTTAAATCACAGTGGCATTAAGATCCAACTGAGAGCGACGAGCAGCGAACACAGATTTGCACAAACAACCATTTTGATTCCCACCTACACCAGTCTGTTGTGTTCTGACTTGCTGGCTTGCTGCTGATCAGATGAATTAGCCAAAAACAGACTGGGTCTGTGAAAAACAGCACAGGTGGAGTAATTAGCAACAAACTCGCTGACGGAGACAAGTGACAGCACAGCTGCCACTATACATGTCCACCAGAAGCTAATTAAGCTGCATTAAAACAACTTTGACAGCTAAATAAAGCAACTAGGACACACTCATTGTACAGAGAGAAGGAGAGAGAAACGCAAACGTGAGGCCTGGCCACTGTTCGTTTCATCATCTACGACTGTCTAGGCACTTTATTCAAAAGGTATTCAGGTAAATATGGAGCACCTCTAGCCTTGTGCCGTTCCTGCCTTGTGTCGAATAATGATATCTAATTTACATGTAGAACGAAAGGTCACAGCTTCTTTTAACAACACTGGTCGACTGTTGAAAGAGCAAATCTTTTTTAAACTGCACACCAGATCTTCACTCTTTAGTGCTTTTCAGATAGGCTTATAGAGATATAAAAGATCTAATCAGAGCCTGACCAGTTCTGTCTTTTTCAGACCGATACCGATTAACAGCTGACAATACATACATGTACGTATCTTTGTATACAAATACACACACACACACACACACACACACACACACACACACACACACATATATACGAGCTGAATCTGACCCTTGCTGCTTGTATGTAATAAAAGTGGATACAAACACTGCAGTTGAGCTAAATCATGTCCACTTCCATATACTGAAGGTAATCAGACACAGAAGATACAGTAGTGCAAAACACTACATTACAGATCAATGAAAATGTCTCAGACAAACAGAGAACACAGGCAGGATTCGTGCATTTGGCGGCCCCCTGTGGCAGTTAAAAAAAAACAACCCACAGTGGTAGAGAGCCCTGCATGCTGCTACGCTCTTTACAGGAACTCTCCATTCAGCACCACAACAACACATGACAAAAGACCAGCAATATAGTCTGTTTGGATCTGGGGGTTTTTTAGGGCCTAAAAGTCAGGAATCCTCTGCCTCTGGTGCTTCAAGTTCTGTTTTAATTTGACACTTAGGAGCTCCCCAACTTCATGGATCACTGAAATGCCCCTTTAGCCCCTGGAGTCCCTATCTACATCCATGCAGCAAGGAGGCCAGCAAAAACAAGATTTTATAGAGGGACTGAGTTACTCTTTAAGTAAGGATGTTAGTTAATTTATTTCCTTTCCACTGCTATAATCTAATTATAGGAGTGTAAAAGTGTTTTTAAAAAACTGATTCAGAATTATTGCCAATTTGTGCCATCAGAATAATTTGGAAGATACTGAAATTCTACACATAGCGGCTTTAAGTTACCAGTTTTCCCTTCATTTACAATCCCCATTTGTTTGAATTCAATGTCATCACTTTAGTCACTTTTAGAGAAGCGGTTTCTCATTTTTGGAACAAATCTGTTCCGTTATATTCTTAGCTGTCACTGCCTCTGCAGATTCTGATCAGGTTTGAGATGAACACATATCTGACTGCAGCCTGAAACAGTGTAGCCTGAGCACAGACTACTGGCTACAATGAGCAGACTCCTGAGATATAAATAAATGTTCTGTAGTGATGTAAGTGTAGCAACCCACACAGTCCCTCTCTGTTTGCTAGCTGTGCTTCCCTGCTATTTGTCATCTATTCATATCATAGTGCTAATATGTCTCTGTCTGTGTGTGTGTGTGTGTGTGTGTGTGTGTGTGTGTGTTGCTGCTATCAGCATTATGCTTTTGTAAATGCAGATGTCCATCCACCCCAGAATGCATAGCCATGTGTTGAAACAGCCACCTCATCACAAAAAGTTTTAAGCATCAACTCTTGGAAATTAAATGAGTGCTCTGATTTGACCTCATTTATAAAGAATAGAGATCTATAATTATCTGAAGGAGGGTTGTGGAGGAGGAAGCAAGCAGGGAGGAAGGGACAGATTTCTCAGAAGGGAGGAATGACAAGCAGAAAACTACAAAGAGGAGACCTCATTTCATTTGGAGTGTCCAGATGTGGCATAAATGCAGGCGAATGAGGCTGAAGTGTGAGACTGATGCCGTGTCTGAAGACACACAGAGAAGTGGAAAACAATGGAGAATGTGTTGTCCTGCTTCTCTTGAACGCTGCCAAAAAAAGGTGAAGCACAGTGGTGGGTCACACATTTAGGGATAAAGGCAGAGGAATTAAAAGATAATTATATGATTTCAAATCCGATATGAGCACTGGGTGGCTGGTCTGTGTCCAGAAACTTGTCAACAGTAGATTATTAGATTAGATAAAAACCTGTATGATCCACTGAGTAGACATGTACGCACTGGATTAATGAGGTTAAGAATACATGTGATCAAAGTGTAATGTGATAACAGGGGGCGGTGATAATATATAATGAAACTAAGTAGTTGATATGCCTTATACCCATTTCATACTGTACATTAAATACATTTGGTGAAACTATTTATGTTCTATGACAATGGTGTACTGTAAGTAATGATGGTGCTAAGGCTGAGTTCTGTGACATTACAAAGATTTCTACAATTGTAGCCTCGCAAAGCTAGCTTTACTTCTAAAAAACCCTCCACAGAGTCCCACAGTCAAAAACTGGACCAATCAACAAATTAAGGAGGGTTGCTCATATAATGATAATTACATTTTAAACTGCCAATCAACTACTGAACCAACAACACAACTGATGTCAGCATGCTAACATGAAGGAGGTCTAGCAGGTATACGCTTACTGTGTTAATCGTCGTAGTTTAGCGTGTTAGCATGCTAACATTTGCTGATGATTAGCGCAAAACACAAAAGGTACAGGTGTTTGGTCAAAAACCAAACCATTGAGACTTTGATCTGGTGGAGGCGCTATTTAAATTGTTGGACAATCATAAAAGGTTGTTACAATCAATCCCAAGGGGGCTGTGAATGTGTTTTTTAGGTTTCGTGGCAATAGCTGGTGAGATATTTCACACAAAAAAATGACTAGATGAAAAGTCAAAGGTTCAACCAAAGTCAGTAGGGTTCATCTCTGGGACCATGAATATCTGTACAAAATGTAAAAGGAATCTATCCAGTAGCAGTCAAAATATTTCAGTCGGGACCTACCACTAGAGCCGCCAGCCTGGCTAAAAAGCAACCTCTCATAGTTGGTCTATTGTGATTTTTGTTCTCCTTTCAGCCTGAACAAGCTGCACATATGAAGCAGCACATAATTCTACCATTAAAGATACATGGATTGTGTTTTATGTTGATGGAAAGAGACAACTTGTTCCACTCCAAGTTATCCAAGCTTGTGCTCATCCCCCACTTCAATGAAAACAGACATTTGTGAGCCACTATCGTTTATCATCTTGTGCAGTGTAGCAGCTCAACAGTAGCTGCAAACAAGCTGCAGCGACTCAGATGCAGTTAAACACCATCATTATCAGCTCTTTTGAAAAAGAAAGCTTTGTGCACAACATGCACTGTAGGGTGAAGAGGAGCTGATAACTGCAGATCTATTCTTTTATAGGGCACACTGTAAATAAATAAAAAAACTGTAAAACTGTTCAATTTACTGATTAGAGATGTAAATGATCTGAGCAGTGAGATGTTTCTACATAACGGCACCCATGCAGTTACATTACGCGCCACAGAAAAAACCAAAAATCCCTGCCATTTGCATGGAAGAGACAGACAGACAGACTCAGTATAATACAGGCAGATACAGTTTAAAAGGAATATTTATATAACCTAAAAAACAACAGCATTCACTTTAAAAGCCTGCACACACACACACACACACACACACACACACCGTCAAACACGTGGCAAGAGATTACACTCAAAAATCAGAGCATCACTTATCCTAATGACTTCAGTCACTTATGAGACAATAGCACAATAGCGTGTCTTTGTGTTGCCAACTGTGTTACAACTAGCAGTGTCCATCTTAGTGTGGTCTCATCACATTTAACTACATGAACACACTGTTGACGGTTCACTTGAGTTAATAAATGTTAGATTTGAAGCTCTGAATTGCCTCGAAGAAAGCTTAGAAAACAACCAGCGAACAGAGGATTTAAGCGAAGCTAAAAACATCACGTACCAAACATCAACAGCAGCCAGCGTGTCATACTGTGTCCGACTGCATTAAATGTTCACTCACCTCCCATTTCACATGCATAATTCCACTGGTGGCCACAACCACAACCACATTTCATAAAACCTTTCAAAAAACATAAACAATATTCAATTGAAAAGAATGCAAAGGTATACTCACCCCAGACAATTCATCATTTTAGTTGTCACCCATATCTCAAAAACAAAATAAACCTAAGCACTAAGTTGCACCGTGTAATAGGAAGCAGAATGGCAGACACACCCACTGCTTCAGTGCCGCTTCTCTTAGGGGGATAAAAGATATGGTGGAACCGTAGTGCATTCGCGGAGGCTGTCTTTAACAAGTGTCAAGGGAAAACGCTCTCCACACAGAGAGGGAGAGCAGGGATCAGCCCAAGCTCTGAGCAGAATAATGAGAAGAAAATCCATCAGTGAAAAACACAAACAAAAAAAAGGGGGAGAGGGACGTAAGGGAGAGAGAGGTTAGAGAGTTGTGAGATGGGCGGGGGGTGGAAAACAACACAGAGAGATGGCTATAATGTTATTATTGGTGCTCATGCAAATAGAAGTGTCCTTCGTTATATAAATACCAATGAAGAGTTCTCAGATGAGAGAGTTTGAATTATTCATAACCAATATAAGGCAGAATATTCCTGTTGCCTCTTGACATTCCAGTCAGGGAAACAATGAAACTACCTCAACACCGACTTCACACTGCTGGAAACCCCTCTTACAGTATATTAATACCACTAAAGTGTAGAAAGTGTAGTAGTGGATAAAGCCAGCGTAGTAACGGAACAAAAGGTTTGATTTGGCTCTACTTGTGGAAGAAGTGCAATCTGTGGACAAACTGTCTGGGGATTTAGAGAAAGGCAGGCGTGCTGGTCATTTTGGCTCGTGGACAACCACACGGAATTGTGGCTACCTGGCTGGTTTTTCACATTTAGTTATCTGGCGTTATTCCATTTCATGGAAACACGTTGCCACACACCTTCAAAAAAACATTTTGGATGCGGCTCCAGGTTTTTTTATACATTTTTGGAAGGGACTGCCGACACACAGCGGCACGGCCACCGGTATTAAATTACGTTTTCATGAAGCGAGTCTGTGGCTCATCATCACAGACACCTCCATGCTGTGAATTCGGTTCGCGTTGCCAATCCTCATTTACCGCTAAAAACTCTAAGCTTGGGCCCCTCCGTGTCAGTTTAGTCTCTCAGTTTCACTAACACTGGTGACACTTTAAGCGACTTGGAGGGTCACCGTGGATTTACCCCGGGTGGCAGATGGGACCCACCTAAACCTAAAGTGTAGCTCTGAAATGGCTGGCAGAGGGCGAGACCCGCTCTAATCCATCCTGCGACAGAATGACCAACAGGAAAAACCTGTTTACGTGGTCATTATGGATTAAAACCCTGCAGATTATTTTACTTTTCACAGGGACTTGAAAATGACAAGTGGGGATGTGTGTGGAATGCGATCCCAAGAGTGGGAGCAATAATCGAACCCTGGAAGCATTTCAGCGGCACAAACTTTAATACAGACTGTCGTGATTCTTACGTCCTGTAGCAAGTCTGTAGTGGGAAGGTAACGCATTCTTTTAGGATTCCTGGGGAGTATTTGGCAGGAAACATGAGGAGAGACATACATGCAACATGCAAGAAGGGTCTTCCAGCAATATTCAAACAAGGCATGAATTGGTTACATAATATGTGTGTATGGGATGCTTTTTATGGTCACATGCTAGCCACTTTGCTACATTGTCACACGGTTTTTCATAGGGTGGATTAGAGAGACCAAGCCGGAAACAAGAATTATGCTCTCCACTGAATTTGCTGCCATCTTTCAAACCTTTCCTCTGCCTTCTATACCAGCAGTTTATTTTACACTAGGTTTAGTAAGGCCTAGCTTGTACCTGATGCTGGAGATGAGCTGTCGATGCTCATCAGTGGTGAGTATGTCGGGCAGGACAGAGGCCAACCACTCGACTCTCTTCTCGGCTGCATACTGCTTCAGCACAGTGAAGAGCTTCTCTTTCACTTCAGGTTCATCGCCTAAAATCTGGTCAACCTGGTGGAGATTGGACGGTGATGTCAGAAGCTGGGAGTAATTTGCGGATAAGTCAGTTTAAATGAAAAACGGGGTAGATGAGAGAGTTGCTTGAGTTTGGTCTTGAACTTGAGTCAGATCTCGTGTCTTGGTCTTAGGTCTGAGTTAGTTTTTTTCTTTAAGTATTCCTTTGCTAAGACATTTTATTTTGG
This sequence comes from Nannoperca australis, assembly GCA_036023655.1. Taxonomy (NCBI): domain Eukaryota; kingdom Metazoa; phylum Chordata; class Actinopteri; order Centrarchiformes; family Percichthyidae; genus Nannoperca; species Nannoperca australis. The sequence continues at coordinate 19,462 of JAVQJD010048841.1, forward strand.
TCTTT
>JAVQJD010048858.1:0-16254 GCA_036023655.1 Nannoperca australis
CACCCTCTCTCTGGTGTGAGAGCAACCGAGTGCAACCAATTAAACCCAAATGAGACCCACATGAACAAGCACTCTTCACGACTGTGCAAGACTCACCAAAACTATTCACAACAACTAAAGGCGGTGCAAGACAACTCACGGCTAGGCACGACAACTCAAGACTGTGCACCAACAGCTGCCGCACAGGCACGACAACTGCCTGCTATTTCCAAAACCAACTCACTGTCCCCAGAGAAGCAACTTCTTAAAAGCCCAAGCTCCTCCTCCAGCTCCCAGGTGTAACTCTACTGACGAGCCAACCCAGCTGTCAGCCATCAGACTCAAGATCAGGTCACCAACATACAGAAGGTTGGGTCGTCACAAGAGCATCTCTTATTGCAAATGCAAAACTCTTAAAACTCCCCCAAAAAACGTTCATATTTTCAGTTTCTCTTTATAAACCTTTTGTCATCATATCAGCACATCAAAATTCCATTTAAATGTGATAAAGGTCATCTGTACAGGGTTAGATGAATGGGGGATTCTTACGGAAAATACAATTTACACTGCTTGCCTAATTGCATGGATATCTTTGTCTTTTAACAAAACGTTCATGTCATTAAACCTGCAATTTTTGTAAATGAAAGAATGAGATTGCGGTCGAAATGAGTTTTCCGTACGGTGTCTGGGCTCACCCTTGGAGGTGGGGTTAGGAGCTCAGAGATTCGGAGGTAGATCAGAGTGCAGCCACTGCTCCTTTGCATCGAAAGGAGGCAGCATCTGATCAGGATGCTTCCTGGATGCGTCCCCTTGGAGGTTTTCCGGGCACGTCCAACTGGTAGGAGACCTCGGGTTAGACCCAGAACAGTGAGTGATTATGTGTCTCCCCTGGCCTGGGAACGGCTTGGGATCCCCCAGGAGGATCTGGAAAGAGCGGGACAGCCCTGCTTAGCCTGCTGCCACCGTGACCTGGACTGGACAAGCAAAATAAAATAGATAAATGGATGGATAGATGGATAGATGGATGGATGGATGGATTTAGCAACATTATTATTGATTTCAAGTCATGTTCATGGCAACCTGGTGAATGTTAACTATTTCCTCTCTATTGGCTTTGCTTTTGCTTTGAGGGAAATATCTGGCTCTTTAGCTGCTAAATGAGCCACTGTGCTCACCAACTAGTCGCTAACTGTGTCATTGGGACACTTCACATAACACATTGCCATTTGATACATTGGTAGTATAGAAAATATCTATTATAGCAGATTAAAGCACAGACTGACATTTTAGTGGCTCCTGAAACATAAAGTCCTTTCAAACAGGGGCATTGTTTGCTCCTGAAAGCATATCTTGAATGCTTTATATGGATATATGCTTATTAATATTTAGTTTGCTGTAAATGTTTGTGTTGCCACTCTCAGCCTTCTAAAGAACTGCTCTTTTAAAAAAGCTTTTTTTTTGCTGCTCTTCAAAGGGATGTGATTGGTCAGTACTGATACCCAGCTCAACTTCACCTGCTGATATTCCTCCTAGTAATAAAACGCTTTAATAACATAGCACATTGCACCATGCTGCTACAGGATTACGCTCATGCTTCTGATCACCAAAACTGATAGTCACGCTAATGTGCACCCACTTTGAGCTTATGCTGTGAACTGAAACTGGACCCTCATATCTTTTAACTAATGTCATTTAAAGTGCTATCATTTGTCTTTTGAACGTACCTACGTGGGTCTTGCAAAGAAGGTTTGCAGTTATGACTCATATGTGACAGGAAGCGCTGTTTAGTTCTGACATTTCAGCATCATCAGACCACTCACTGTTTTGTACAGTCATTTCCGATGACCCTTTCTGTTTTCTCTATGTATGGTAGCCGTCCCCTTTCAAAGCAGCCACTTAATGATTTAGTTTGGCCTCTCTGTGGTTCCAAGTGAAAAAGTGATGTCAGAGCACAGTGTTCTGTATCTGCAGCCGACTGAGGCCCCGTTGTGTTGTGTTTCAGGGCGACTCTCTGCGGACCAACGTCCAGCTGGATTTCGGCGATGGCACAGCCGTGTCTTACTCCAACCTGAGCTGGACGGAGGAAGGGATCAAACACGTCTACAAGTCTGCTGGAATATTTCGTGTCACAGCATTGGCCGAGAACACGCTGGGTTATGACACTACGACACTCTTCCTGCATGTCACATGTAAGTTCAGCTGCTCTCGAGTCAAAGCCCCAAGAAATAGATTTTCATGTTTTTAGATGAAATGTAAATGTTCCCCTCACTTTTGTTGTTTCAGGTTTATGCATGGCTGCCACCATGGTATCTTTTATGTTTTTACTTAACCTTTATTGAACCACGAGAGTCCCACTGAGATTAAGAATCTCTTTTTCCAAGGGAGACCTGGCCAAGACAGTCAGCAGCATAAATAACAACACAGACAGTTACAGACAGAAAACACAGATTTGGATAGGGAACTCACATTTCAGCAGAGACCTCTGTAGAAGAAGAAAAACATCTGAGTCTGAGAGAAGAGATTAGTTCTGACTTTTATTTTTCACCTTTCAGGCCACATACAGGCTGCTGTACCTTACTGGTGGTTCTTGGAACTGTATGAAGTCTGAAAGGAATACCTACAGACATCACTTAGGGGTAAAAAAGGTGCTGCCAGCTTAGTTTATTGGCATTAAAAACCTAATCTAAAGGCCTATTATGAGACAGTAAAGCACAGAGCTCTTTGTAGGAAAGACATATATACAACACCATCTATCAGATGTCTAGAAATTAAACAATCGTTCTTTTATGTTCACTTTGTAGGCTGCAGATTGTGGAGCTGTTGGAGTGCATATACTGTTCCACCCCTGGGTTTAAAATGCATTGTAGAGTTTGAAAACTACTACTAAAATATGTTCAACTGAATGAAAGCCACACTGTTGATCCATTCTAAACTCATCTAAGGTGAACTGCACTGACCTATTCGCAGGATTACGTAATACAGCAGCTGTGATAAACACAAACAACTTTTGGGAGAAAGGTCACAACAGACTTGCTTATGCAAAAGTTCCACTGTGGGCAGAAGCAGAGCCCGAGAAGTGGCCCTTTAAGGCCACTGCAGCTACCGGTTGATGAGGACACAACACCAGAACAATGACTTATTTTAAAGTGGAGCAGATTTCTAACAGCATCACATGTAACTAATTACAGGATCGTCATGCTTCCCAGCTCTATTCAGACAGCAATAAAATAGTGTATCATTTTAACTTTCCAAGGGAATTATAAAAGCTTATATAAGCTATGTGTTGAATCGTCTTTTTGTCTTGTCAGTTACTCTTTCATCGCTTTGTTCAATCCATTTTAATTTAACCTCTAGCCATCCTGATGTGTCAGACAGTGTGTTATGTGTTTATACATTTCTGATGGCAATCATTTTAGCTGGATTTATTTCACAGCGTAGGTGATGCTTGTAGGGGAAATGCTAAAATCGACTACATTGATTTCTCAGCATATTTAATACCAAATGATCTCTGCTTCTCTCATTTACAAACACACACACACACACACACACACACACACACACAGAGCTTCTCAAAGTGGGGATAAAGATTAGTTCTGGTTAAAGAGGATGAGAGCTAACAGAAGCCGAACACCCCAGACCGCAGCAGTACACTTTCGTTGGAGTTTTTCCACTAAAGTAGTGTATTACATCTGTCCACAGCGGGAAACTTCATCCCTGAGATTAGTGTAAAGCAACCTAGACCCCTGTCAGGTCCTATTAGGTTCTTAGTGGGGAGGTTAGCAGCATTACCCCGAAGGTATCATTTCAAAAATGATGGCGTCAACATATTTTCAGTGTTGGAATGGGTATTTTTGTAGGTCTGTCACCTTAGTTATAAACCCGCAAATACTTTTTAACATGAGGGAATGTTTACTGTCTCCACTTCATACCGTCAGAAAATAATTTGATCATCTGTCATTTAACATTTCTCAAGTCAAACTTTTGCTGATCAGTTCCAGGGAACATATTTGCTCTAAATCTAGTATAGATAATTGGATAATTGGTAACCAAATAATTGGTCAGGATGGACTGGAATGACTACAATGTCTCCCAGAAATGATATTTATATTTATGTATCTAATTGCCACAGCAAAGACAATGGTAAAAAGAAATGTGATGTTGCCAGGATTACATTTTTTTATCAAGATAATGAAACATTAAAGCTCAAAATGATCATACTGAATATATCTGCAAAAAATTCTCTGACAACTTATTTCTTATTTTTCCATACAATATCAACTAAAGCACAATGAACTGTTTTATGGTCTTGGCTAGGCAACTCAAAGCACTGAAAAGGTCATTGATTATCAGACTAGGACGTATTTACTTTTTGATTATTTATCCCAAACCACCTTAAACTTAAACTCAACCACAAGCATCGTGAGAATGCTGTTATCTGGTGGCTAAGTCTCATTGTATGCCGCCATCATCCAGGCCACCTGCCAACTACTTCCCTGCATTACGTAACATTATCTGGATGTTGCCATTGAATCTCATTAAGACAACAATTGTTTACTCCCAAACATAGTTGGCACCATTTAGTTGTATATGAATATCACCTTTAGGAGATTTGACAAATAACAAAAGATCACAATATCGATTCCAAGGATTCAGGATTGTAATCCAGTTTACTGGATGGTTGGGTGATGGAAGGGATCTAAACTGTTGATTATCCCGTCAATTTATCAGTCCAAAAGCTGAATAAAGGCTCACTCTAGTTTCACCGCGAGAAACCAATGACTGCTGCCATTTGTTCAACAACACAAAAGGCAGAATGAACAATGAAAGAGAAATGTTCCATTTGAGGATTATTTTCTCTCCAATAGATGAGAGTAAGAAAAAGAAAATCCTTCTGCCAGCGTACAGTCATTATTCTTATTAATTAATTATAGATTCAAAATCAAAGGGGAATCTTGGACCAAAAAAATAAATAAATCACACAAACATAGTATAACAGTGTTTCATGTCTTGCCATCACAACATGCACATTGTTAAAATAGCTCAACATATATTTCTTACCTATTAGGCGATCTCTGTGCACCTGCCAGCACGAGGCTCCGACAGTCTAATTGGCAAAATCTGTCTCACTTAAATCTGGCACTAAACTAGAAGAACAATTCCATTACAGTATGATTTAGTGTGTGTTTACTACCACATTTTATTTTCTGTATTCACTCTTATCCTGTTTGATTTTTTAAAAAGTATAATTTGGCCAGTAACGATAATCTTTCACAGTGAATGAAAAGTCGACAGTTTAGGTTATTTAGTTAGAGGCCATGCATTTTAGATTTTCGTATGAATTTCCATCCATCATTTCATATTAATGCACAGTTGGCAACAACTTGAGAGTTCCTCTCTACCTAAAAATCCTCTCTGGGAGTTTATTCTATATTTGTTCCCAAAATGTTTGCATCCATCCAACCATCCATTTATCTTATTCACTCGTTCTGTTCGGGGCATGGGGGTGGATCCTATCCCAGAATACACTAGATGGGATGCAAGGAAACACCCTGCACAAGTTGCCAGTTTTTCACAGGACTAATACAGTCACACTCACATTCACACCTTTGGACTATTTATCATTTCACCTGAGGTGCAGGGAGAAAACGTGAGCACACTAAACTGTCGTATAAAAGTTAGGGCGTTTTGAGTATTTCTCTCCCTGAAACAAGCTTTACTTCAGTTTTGTGATCTTGCCAACTGGCTTTTTCTTATTTTAATGAAAAGCAAACTGCCAAGTGTGCCTCATTACAAGTAGCTGTGCCTGATATCAACTCCTCTGTGATGTTCCTTTCTTAGGTCCAGTGGAGCATATCCAGCTTCTCGCTCCCTTCGTGGTCATAAGGAACAAGGTGGTGAACATCACAGCAGTGGTCTTACCAAGCCACTCGCGCACTGTCACTTACTTCTGGTGGCTGGGCAACAACACTGAGGTAATTCTTCCAGGACAAGACTCATTACATCACAATTCAGTCTTGCTTTCTATTGTATGTTGACTTCTATCTTTTTAATTCAAATTCATATAGGCCTACTGTATAAAAGCCAACCATTGTCATCAAGTAAAAAATCACCTTGACATGAAGAAGTATGTGCATGAGAAGTGTGAGAACTTTAAGAAAAGACACAAAGTGATGTACAGACCAGTGTGAGCTTCAGTGAAAGTCCCATCACAACTGAAAACATGTGGTACAACTGTTCTCTGGTGGCCATGGTTTGTTCAACTGACCTTTTCCAATATTTGGACTTCACCAGGGTCGTGTCAGTGGTTGTTTCCAGTTTGCTTCAATCAATCAAGTGATTTATAGATCACAACTCATTGTTGTTGCCACTTGCTGTCTGACTAGCAGTTTTGTGGAATTCTTTGCTTTGAGCTAAATGCTAACATTAGCATGCAAACATGTTTACAAGGACAATGCTAACATGCTGATGAGTACCATGTTCACCACCTGTGTTAATTAGCCAGTGTTGCCATATTAACATTTGCTAATTAGCACAGTGTACTGCTGTGGCTGATGTGCTATCATGATGAAAGTTATCACTAAGGGGGACCTGGATGTCTGTACAAAGTTCCATAGCAATCCAGTTAATGGTTGAGATATTTCAATCTAGACAAAACAGGCCCTCTAGAGTTATGCTGCTAGTATGGTTAAAAAGCAGTGTTTTCAAATGTTTTTTTATCCCTAAATACTAGTGGATAACCCTAACTAACCTTAAAGTCAATCTGTGGTTGACCTTAATATATCACTATGTAATTCAACTCTATATTGCCCTCAAACTAATCTCAAAACAAAGTTTTTTAAAATCCTTAAATCACACCATTGATAGATAATTAAACCACCTCGGACACCACCCTGATGAATGCAAGAGATCTGCAAATGTCTGTTGAATAAAGCATGGTGTACTAGAGAAAGTAGTGCGACCTGCTTGAGAAGTGGGACATAATTTGCACCGGTACCTTTTGTGCTTGCAGCCGGTGATATCGCTGGACGGGAGTATCTCATACACCTTCCCCAACGAGGGAATGCACACCATCACAGTCCAAGTGGCTGCTACCAACACCATACTGCAGGATACCAAGACCATAGCAGTCAAAGGTCAGTATTTGTTTTATACTGGTGTCCTGGAGCTCACAACAACAGTTAACAAGTCTGTACTGCTGGCATCTTTTTAGTTTTTAAAAAGTGCAGTTTTATGGAAAGCAGATGAGAATACATGAGAATACATCATTATAGTCAGCTAATTGTACTGTCTCTGCTCTGTGTAAAATGTTTCTGAAATAAAACTGCTCCTACTTGAGTAAAATATATCACATTACTGTTAGAACCTCTAAAAAATATGTCTTCATTTGAAATGAAGTAATCTTGTCGCGAGTATCTGTAAAATGCAATGATTTATTACCAGCAAATGGGTAGGCGTAAAGCTGTGACATTTTCTAATTATCTAGAAGTGCATCTGGTACATGTAGCCAAAGGGGAGTGCAGGGGATTTGAGAAACCCTCTTCTTTTCATCAAGTGTTAACTACCTGAAACTCAACTTGAGCAAAATGACAGTTGGCACAGCTCCCTGACAATAATGCCCCCGGATCCAAGTGAATTAATGGCTGACTCCCCCCCCCTCTCCCCCTCAACAGAATTCTTCAAATCTCTACTTTTATCTTTCTCCCCTAATCTGGACGAGTTCAACCCCGACATACAAGAGTGGCGACAGGATGTGGGGAGAGTAATTAAGAAGGCTGTTCTCCAAGTGAGTGATTTTCATTTTCTCTGTCCTCCCAACTCGGCTCGTTCCATCCTTCTGTCTGTCTTCAGCTCCTTTCCTTTCTGTCTTTTAATCTCACACTTTCTTTCTTAACCTGCTATTTCTCAATTATTTCCTATACCCCTATTACCTTGCCCAATACTCTGGGCTCATTGGTGCGGCAAGAGAACGCCCTCGGGCCACCGTGTGATTCATCATCAGACAGGTATGAAGACGCCACGGCTCCCCTTCTCTCCCAAGATGGCTTCATGAGTGCTGATTCCTTCATTTTAAAAGTCACCAATAAATTGATCTCAGATCATCAAGCATGGGGCCTTGTTAAGAGCCAATGAGTGACAATACCAGCGTCTAATGTGTGTGTGTGTGCGCGTGTGCGTGTGTGCGCGTGTGCGTGTGTGTGTGTGCGTGTGCGTGTGCGTGCGTGTGTGTTAGCGTACTTGAACGTAGGAGGTGTGCCAGTGCTCTCGGTGTGTGTGTGGGAAGCTCACCCGTCACTGTTAAGTGCTACTCATCTCCCCATTCACAGCTCATGAATAGTGGACTGTACTCATGGCCATCTTGCCAACATATGGAGCGTTTGAGCTGCAGGTGGGTGCATTTGGAGGAATGTTGGGTGAAAGGGATCTCATGAATAACCCAGATGACCCAGACTCAGGCCTGACTCAGACTATGATGTCATTACAATAAATAATTTGCCAGGGGGAAAAAAACAGTTTTCTTAGTACACATTTTAATCAGAAATATATTGCAGAGAACAGAAGTGAGTTTCTGCTAAATTATAAAGACTGAATCAATATTAACAGTCCTGTACACACGCTGGTTGGGTTTATGTTTGAACTCACTCGACCGAGGGTGCAAATTTTGCTCTTAAATAAATCACCAGGGTTATTGATGCATTCTCAGGCTATTAAAGGCTTGTGTACAACTGGCATGTTCTCTGTGTTAGTTCAGTCACAGTTAAACCCTTTTAGTGTGTGGAGGAAATTATGGGCCTAAAATGTATATTCCAACTTAGGCTCTTATTGTAATCACTGACTATCACGACGGCTATGAACCTATTTATTTTATTAAATTCCCAAAGCACAGTATTAGCTACTAATTAATATAGACTGTATACAATTACAGGAAGAAATTATCATTAAAGGCCTACAAATCATTTGGGCCCCAATGGCAGGTAAACAGCAAAAACAGATCTTCCTGTATTAGCACACAGTAACAGCTTTAAAATAACCCTCCTAAACACAACATATTATGAATCATGTCAAGATCCTCCTCTAAAAGAAACATTGCCTGGTTCAATTACTTTTCTTCTCCATTAAATCATAGTTATTACCTTTACTTGACTGTGTTCTTGGAATAGACTTTTATATTTTCTGTTATGTCACCATAGCTTATTTAGCGAGGAGAAACCGTTATGTACAAGAATAAAACTTTTGAATTATTGAAATTATTCAAGATTACAAAAAAGAGTCTTAATACTGAATTGATTTTTCTCCTAACACATACTTGCCCATTAGGACAATACGAACAAATGCTGTTTTATAAGGAGAACCTCAATTTAATTAAATGGGTTCATTCAGGTTGTCTACACAGCTACATGTGTCACTTTTGTTTGCTTGCATCTTTTCACATGTTTGATATCAGTTACTACCCATATGAAAGAGCTGTGAGGCTGGAGCTGACACAAAGTTCATTTCCAGACAAACATATACACATCCAAGGGGTGACAGGAAGGGTTCTTTTTCATTTATTTTGTTATGGTTGAGAACTCTAGCTTGAGACAGAGGACAGTCCACAACTGATGGCTTTTCAACATAGTAAACAACTCCCCAAAAATAAAACGGGAGATGAGAGAAGCAACAACTTCCAATTAAAGTCAAGGTCCATTTAACTGAGGTGACGTGCAGTGTAGCCCCGTGGCTGAATCTTTCAAGTCATGACTTTGCACTCTTCACCTAGGCTCATTCTAGTGCCTTCTATTGGTCCTGAATGCCCATTCAGTAATGATGGTTATTTCATTCCACTCTGTCTATCTTCAGCCACCTCCCTCTCACAGTCCCTTAACGTTTTCAGCCTCATACAGTTTACAATGTTCATACTCCCCCATAACGTTTCTTGAAGGTTAATGCAAGCTATCAAGCTATCACCTCCTTATTGCTTCCCAAAAGGCACCACAATACATTCTAGTCAACTGATGCATGGCAATGCAATCATGCATTGTAATGTGATATTTGTCTTTTTCCTCTGGTAAAAAATGTAGTGTTGATAATTAACATACTCTTAAATGACTAGCATGCATATTGGGTTTTTCAGAGAATTTCGTCAGTCGGTCCACAGGACTGATATATTTCAACAATTATTTGGAAATTCTCATGAAATGTGGTACTATCATTCATTATCCCCAGAAGATGAATCCTACTCATGTGACGTTTTCATTCACGCCAACTTGAGGTTGATAAATATCTCAACACCTTTGCAGAATGATTTAGATTCACATTCTGAAACTTAGATGGATTGTCATGAAATTTGCTTCAGATATTTAAGGCCTCCAGAGAATTAATTCTATCAGCTTGCTCTCATCTCTCATCTTGCACTAAGTCACCACCAACTCAAGTGTTGCCTAAATATCATATAGAATTGCCAAAAAAAGATAAAAAAGATGGTACATCTTAATGGGTTTATACGTATTGAATTTAAATTAGAAAAATATGTACTGTATCTGTAGAGGCGTAATTTCTTCAGCTCGCATGCATACAGTTTCATTTCTGTGCTGAGTCCCTCTAGAGCTTCTTTAAATAATCTTGCAAAAATATTGCACTGTGGAATCTTTGTATCAAACTAAATTGAGCCAGCCTTCCCTGCAGCAGGTAACCTCATCCTCGCTGAGTGTCTCACTTCTCGTCCTGCTTTCCATCCCAATCTGATTTTTGTATCCAGCAGTACATTTTCAGAGCATCAAAAGGGAGCACTCCAGAGCACCCAGACAGATTTTTAAACTGAAGACTGATTGCAATGAGAACAAACATGGTAAAAGTGTATTTATTTTTCTTCAGAGGCTATTGCCTATTCTGTCATTCTATTCACTTTATCTCCCATCTGCCGACCAATTCTCTTATTGCAAGTCATGCCCATGGCTATCATTTGTCCACTACTTTGGTACTCAAATTGTGATTTCTGTGCTTGATAATTGATGTGCTTTGGCAAAACCCACTCCATTATCCGCCCAGGCCACTGAGAAAACATAAAAATCTCACAAGCTCTAAAATGAAGAGTGATCACCACCCAGGCCCTCCTTCTCCTACTTGTATAAGAGCTAAAGGCTGACAAACAAAACAAACAAAAACGTTAGTTTAGCTTCACCTTTTAAATCAAATGATTAACATGCTTTTGGCATACTTATAATATGATATGAAGCCAGAAAACCTTCACTAAATGATTCTCTTTTTTCAGTTTTTTTTCTTCTTCTTCAAATGAACTAGTTATATGTTAGTTACATGCCTGAAGGCAGTCTGACCATTGACATGTAGTTATTGTAATCATTCCATAAGTCACTGAAAACCATTTATCTCGAAAGAATACCTTTTCATAAGCTAAGAAAACCCTTTTTTCAGATTTGTGTGTGTATTTTCAAGCTAATCCAAAGGGTTGTAAATTGTTCATTTATTATTATTTATTTAGCTTGCAAAAGCTTTTCTTACCCACAAAGGAACACAAAATCACAAAAATTGTTTTGATTGGACAGCAATGAGTTGTTGTTTTCCTTAAACACTTTGTTGAATGTCTTGCTATAGTATTTTTTTGAGAAGAATTACCTAATTACAGATATCCTGTCATAAACCCATATGTTGGACAAGTGGACATTTTGGCCTGTTGGTTGAAAAAGTCAAAGGATCACCAATGGCATTAGGGTTTATCCTCTGGGAACCATGAATGTCTGTAGCCAATGTCATGGCAATCCATTGAGTAGTTGTTTCACACGAGCAAAAGGTGCAGCACTACAGGAGTCGGCGAGGTGCCATTCGCAAGTCGAGGAAGAGAGTACACTGCACACTGCTCACAGCCATCTGTATGTCAAACGTGCTCTCTGCAATAAAATGGATGACGTCAATCTACTTCTGTGGACCAATAAAGGAACTGTGCCTTATTATTCTCCAAAACTCTGGTTGCACCACAACATTATTGACATCCCTGTGAACTGGATACTTATCTGGATACCAACTTATTAGAGCTGACCGGGACACAGCAGCATGTAGAAAGTCAAAGGGGGTATGTGTTTTTTCATTAATAACAACTAGTGCGCGGATGCAGTAAAACATAACAAAACTGTTCTAGTATCCTGGAATCAGATTTTGTGCAGAGCATACATCCCAGAGGGAAATCTAGTCTGTCATACTCACAGGTATTTACATTGCCCCGCAAGCCCCCGTCCGGTATGCACAACACTTGCTGGCTGAGAAGATTATCTCCGTGGACAACTCTAGGCCACTACATGTGGCCCTATGACTGGGAGTGTCTGAGAGGCCCTGAGGACATCAACAACAGGACATTTCCTGACACTGCATACTCATATATTAACTTCTGTGAGCAGGTCTGTCTCCCAACCAAAACCATCATAAGGTACAATAATCACAAGCCCTGCTTCTCCAAATAGCTCAGTGAACTCAGGTGCCACAAAGAACAGGAGTACAAGGAGAATGAAACATTCATGCTAGACCAAACCTCAAGGCCCTTCAAATCTGCAAAGCAATTTTACAAAACCAGTCTGGAGCATGATTCAAGCACCAACAACCCTGCACTAGTCCAGTACACACTCAGGGCAATCACAAATCATAAAAACAAAAGCCCTGCAATCTCCCAATCCCCAAGACTGGCTTACATATTTTGGGGCTCTGTTCACGGACTTCAGTTCAGCCTTTAATACAATCCTCCCTGACTGTCTGCACACCAAATTGCTACAGCTACAGGTGCACTTCCCCATCTGCGAGTGGATTACTGACTTCCCGATCAACAGGATTAGGCTTGGCACCCACCCCCTCACCACCAACACCGGAGCTCCCCAGTGTTGTGTCTTCTCCCCATATCTGTTCTCTCTGCTGATGATACCATGATTGTATGCCTCATCAAAGACAATATTGAGTAGACCTACAGGAACATTGTATCACAGCTGGTATCACGTATTCAATGGCAGCAAGACAGTGGAGAGGGTCATGGTCCCCCCTCACACCCCCCACTTCTCATGAACAATACAGCAGTAAAGCTGGTGGAGTCCACCAATGGATACATGATGCCAGTACTGACACCTCTGTGGATTTACCATCACCAGCAACATGAAATCCAATGTCAGCAAGCTCACCAGAGGATGTTCTTCCACAGACAGCTCCAGATGATGCACATCTTCCCGAAGGTTTGCATCCAGTTCTACCAAGCCACCATCAGAGTGTCTTCTATCACTTTGTGGTACCCTGCATCCTCTGTCCACATCAAACACAGCCAGGCAGCTCACAGGCCAGTAACAGGTACCCAGGTATGTCCTTCATGATGATAAAGCCAGAAAGCAGGCCAGTAGGATAGCAGACCCATCACAACATGCCTCTTCAGAAGGCTTCCTCCTGTAGACAAACTGGTTGGGGTCCAGCTGTGGTCCTGGCAGGATGGTATTCAGGATCAGTTTTTCCAGTCATTTCATGATTATGGGACTGAGTACAACCGGCCGATAAGGGCTGGGTTTCTTGCGTGCCACCAGAGAGTGGGTATTAATGCTGTTCAATGGGATTCCAAGAAGATAGAGTGGAGGATGGAAGAAAGCTCCATGGCACAGAGCTTGGGCACCTTAGCTGGGAACCATCTGGCCCGAGTGCCTTGCCAGACTCGCACCTGCCCAGCAGTGGCTGAATATCCTCCTGTCTAATGGGGGGGATGTGCAGGCTCATGAAAGGGAAGGAGGTCCTCTCTCAGCAGCTCCTCACAGACAGCAGGTTCATTGTATCTGCTCAGGCTTTATTGCTGTGGTTGGCCCCACTGGCTTCATAGGCATGTTGTACAACTGTACAATATGGACATAATATGGTTTCTGAAGTGTTCGAGAAAAACTTAAAACTCTGTTCTTTTCTGTTTGTACATTTTTCAACTAGACATAAAGGTCATTATTCATTCTAAACTGTCTATTTGTATCTCTCACTCTGTTGCTATTTGTGTGTTTTACCCTTTTCTTTCCGTCTCTCTCGTAAAGCAGAACAGAGCAACACTAGTTGTTAAGGAACAGTAGTTACTTGAATGTACAGCTATTCCACAGCCTTCCAGAGTGTTGGTTAAGACGTTAATTAACATTTGAATGCTGAGTTTCTGAAAGATACTGTACTGTATAGAAGTGTAAGTGTGTATAAATTCATATCCAAAAACAAGCTTTGCTGTAGTTTGAATGTTTTGAAATGTTAACTCTAACCACATGTTCAGCTTTAAAACATTAAAGAAGAATTAGCCAAAGCAGCAATATTTCAAATGGGTTGGGTTTTTTGTTTTGTTTTAGGCTTTAGTCCATATGTGTTTAAAGTTTAACAACAACAGAAACGATGTTCCATACTTAATTAAAAGCAGAAACAGAAAAGACTTAATTACATTTGGTAACACAAGCATAATATTAAAGCATCAAAAACTTTATTACGAGGGTGAAAAAATCTGCTACTTGAAGATGATCACCCACATCTGAACTGTTGCTGCTTTTCTAGCATAAAAGTGCTGAGATAGAATATAGAACCACTTAGCTTCCAACAGGGACTCAAAGGCAGCCAATTATATCTTGACTGAGAGTTTGAGTACATCATTAAGTTCTCTAAAAAGTTACTTTTCATTAAACATTATATTGAAACGTGCTTTCTGAAGAAGTGTAGATCTCCAACATGCATTTCAATGTAAATATGCTATATAAATAACATGTACTATATGCATATATTCATTCTTGGCTATATACGTCTTGATTATCATCACTCCCTACTCCCTGCTGTGCTGAGCTGGGCTGTGTGCATTGGGGAGAGACAAGGCTCTGACTGTGTTCCTCCCCAATGCAGTACATATATTGCATTCACACTGAACTGATGTAATTGTTTGATTTAATGGACACAGAACCAAGTTTTTAAATGATGATGCTATTTCTAATAATGACTTATACAGTGTAATTGCTAATAAAGCATGTTTCTGCCTTGTCATAGGTGTCTGACTTCCCAGAGGAGCAGCTCTTGGTGGCTGTGTTTCCAGGAGTTCCAACAGCTGCTGAGCTCTTCCTGTTACCTCACAAGAACCAATCAGAGGGCAAGAAAAAGAGTGAGGAGGAGCTAGAGCAGGTTTGGGCAACTATGCTTGGATTTTAGATCACAAATTGTTGAAGTCCTATTAGATAGATTGCTCAATAGATACAATTTGCTTTTTAAATGTAAAACACCATTTTGCATGTGTTTACCAGGTTTCTGATATTATTGTAAGCGCACTGAACCAAAATCTGGTGGAGTTTGAGCTCAAGCCGGGTGTAAGAGTGATTGTGTACAACACACAGTTAACACTGGGTAAGTAACGTTTGCTCACACTGCTTTCAATACTGCCATTAATCTCAACCACAATACTAACTTAATACAGGTAATGTAAGTATGCCTTAGAATTTTCTATTTTTCATTTTGAAGTGCCAAAAAATAGAACTGCAACAACTGTGTTTTGACAACAAGAATTTTTCATTGGTCTACCAATTAAAATTCCTGTCAGTCTGCCTCCATCCCAGGCAAGAGAACACAGGGGAGTATGGGTGGGTTTGATTTTAAGTGGAGCTCCTTGAGACAAGGGATCGTTTATGCCTGCCATCAAAAGATGAACATCTGTTCTATTTCTTTTATAGCCATCCAACCACAAAATGAGTGTTACACTGAGTATAATTATGTTGATTTTTAGTCCTTGAGAAAGAACACTGTACAATTTAAGGGCAGAAGCAGAATTAAGAATTCCTTGAAGACTCAACAACACTGTTGGTCTACATTTGAGAAATTCAAAATGCACTCCTGCCAAAAAACTAATTGCTGTTATAAGTATTAAATCAGTGGTGGATTTAAGCTCATTGATTGTAAATAATGCGGTTGGTCTGGAAAACGTTACTTTTTTTATTGGCTTAGGCCTTGAAAGTCCTCAACAACTCCCGTGTCCCGCTGCTGGACAGATCTTACATTGTTTGCATTGCTTGGCTGGTTTCATTAGTCTCTGGAGGCACACAGCCATGATTTGTCTGTAGCTCAAAGTACTAGGTATTAACAGCCTGGTATGTGCTGCTCTATGGCATTCTGTGGTATGCTGTACTCTATGTGTACTCTAATGGTGTGACAAAGGTGTGCGCATGCGCTTATAAGTGCGTGCTGCCCGATAACGGTTGCTCCGCTCGTCTTACTTGCTCTTTTAAATCTTTTTGTTATTTAACTTTGTACTCATGGGTTTTTTGTTTGGTG
>JAVQJD010048866.1:0-17470 GCA_036023655.1 Nannoperca australis
TCCCTGTGTGTGTGTGTGTGTGTAGACATTACCTGCATCACTCCTGCAGGACAGTTTGTTTATTCGTGTATAAGCTCGAGTGTACAGAAATATGAATGGAGGTACAGAAGGTGCGTAAATCTAGGTGCACCTGCACAGAGTATAAACACACACACACACACACACACACACACACACAGGGAATGAGAGAGAGTTTGTGTGTGTTGTCTATACTCGTGCAGGTGTGTGAGTGTGTGAGAGAAACGGAGACCAAAGTGTGGGGAAAAGTTGGATGTGATGGAAAAGCAACTTTTGCACTTCCTTTTATGTCTTTAAGAATCGGACACACACACACACACACACACACACACACACACACACACACAAACACTCTCTCTCTCTCACTGCAGGAAACAGCCCATGGTGGCTCTGCAGCACAGTGCTGCCACCCTCTGGTGTCCTCTCGCCACTGCAGAAACACAAATTCCCGTTTATTTGATATTAAACACTTTTTTGTCAAGAAACAATTTGCTTTTCGTTGTTGCTACATTGTAGAAACAGTTGTGAGAAAGATTAAAGCCGCCACTTTGCCAGAAACTTCCTTTTCAGGTCGTTCTTGTCTGTAACGTGTGCAGGAAAATGCAAATCAACTTGTTTTCTGAAATCAAATTAAATGTAAATTTTACATTCGTGTGGTTTTATCTCGGGTTTCAAGATGCAGACTGAAACATGTGAACGATTTCTTCACTGTCTGAGAGATTAACTTGTTTTCTAGTTTTACTGTTTGCGAGTTGCAGACCATGTGAGCATCGAAATGAAAGTGTCACACAAGCCTCTCTCTCTTATCCAGTCTTTTTATACAGAATAAATAATAACACCTTTACTTAAACGGTAGCTTCTTCCCGTGTTGCTGGCGTCCCTGAGAGTCCTTCGTGTTGCATCGAGATTGTTTCAAAACCCAAACAGGTCTGAAGAACAAATACATTCCTTAAGTTCCTCACAACTTTCTTTGCAAGTGCAATCAATATATTACAGAAATGTTCTTTCAAGCTCTTCCAAAATGTTTTGCACTGAGGGGAAACGGAAACTTCAACCCAAACTGATTTATTATTATTATTATTTATTTATTTTATACTCTGTTACTGGAGGAGTTCAGTAGATGTGATGCCTGACAGACTCCACCTCAAAGACAAAGCTCTGGGTTTAACTAATTACCTCCATGAATATTTATCACCCGTGTGACCGTCCACCTTTCCAGCCTCGTTTCCAATCACACACTTTTATTTCTAATTTTTTGGGTGATGCAATATTGACGTAAGGTGCTAAAACTGTGCAACGTGCGAGCAGGTTGTGTTTCTTCCAGAGATAGTTCTTCTCTGCAGCTTCAGTAAGAAGTGTGCCACACCGATATAAAAAAGAAAAAGGCTCCTGCCCGGGGGCTTTTTTAACTTTGTTCTTTAAAAACATCTTCCACGAGCCGGTGTGGACTCTCTGCAGTTCGCCGGTGTTACACAAAGCAGCAGCAGTGCATACACAAAGACGCCCCGCTGAAACGAGACTGTGCTCCAGAGAAAAGGAGGATTTCTGCAGCCCAGAAAAGAATGAATAATAGAAGAATATGGGAGCTCGGGGATCCATAATCCAAGTCCACTGCTGTACAGTGTGCAACTGTTGGAAACAGGCAGTCTTTCCAGAGAACACAGCCAGGTGAAAGGCTTCTGATGTAAAATGTAATATCAACAAATTAGATTTCATGTTTTGCTTTAAGGAATTGTGGGATTATAGAGCCTGAAATAGCTTCAGGTGCAAATTAAAATAATTTTTAGCAACGGTTTTACCTCAAATATGAGATAAATGAATGTATTGTGATATATGTTAACATTTTTATTCGATTTTCTGCATGCGTTAAGGCTAAGTTAAGTGTTGTGTAGTTTTTCAGTGCAGTTGAAAACTCAGGGTGGTTCACATAGAAAAGGAATGGACAAATTAACAGATTGTAACATATTAATCTGTTCTTAATAGGTTTTGTGCATCAATTAAGATGTTTTAAGGCGGTACAAAACCCTTTAAATCTTCAAAATCACATTTTCATTGATTATATAAGAAAGTAAGTTATGAATAAAGAGCTGCTCGGCCACACGAGTGCCGTCTCTCTGCACTTGTGTTGTGAGGAAGATGAGAGGCGTCTGAATCTCCACTTTGGTGCATCACATCTAATGAAATCACACGAAAAACATGATGTCTGCAATCAAACTGGATTACAGATAAGTTTTTCCAAAAGGGGTTTATTGGAGGAACTTCAACTTCATTGGAGGAGTTTTTTTTTTTTTAAAGCCACTTCATTGTGATCATAAAATCAGAGCTCATTATTACTGAACATGATTACACAAAACGTGGAGTGCAATGCTTTCTTTGTCATCCCATAACTTTATGAAGTGCCACAGTGAGTTTTCTTGTGCTTCAGTGTGCATGTCCATGGTGGAAGAAGAATTTAACAATGTAAACACACTTCATTGTAAGTCCTTCATTCAAGATTTCAGCAGAAAGCACTTAAAGTATCGACAGTAAAAGTTCTCATCAGGCAGAAAATGTGCATTTTGCATTTTACTGCTGCAGCTGCTCGAGGTGGAGTTTAAACTTCTTTCTATTCACATGAGTAGTTTTGGTGAAACCGTTTAAATGAAACCTTGTGGGAACTTTAGAGATGAAATGCTAACAACTCACAGACACCTGAAACACGAGGGGCCTCGAGGGGCCGGGGTTGGGTTTAATCTTTAATGATACTTTGTGGTTTCTAAGCTCATTTGATTGTTTTTTGTAAAATCTTAAAGCAACCAGTTGAAAGCACAATATTCCCCTCTGAAATGTAGAGGAATAAAAGTATTAAGTAGCAGAAAATGGGTGTAATTGAATCCAGAAGAGGAGTGAGTGAGTGAGTGAGTTACTTCTCTGCGGTTGTAGCATCCGTGTGTAAATGTGTGAAAGTGCATGAATGCAAACCAGCGCAGGGCTGGAAACAAGAGGCCAGTCAGCGAACCTGAGAGTGGAAGTGAAATCACACGCGCGGTCGATAATGTGGAATCGGATAACGTGGGATTTTGGTTCTGGCAGGAGAGTGCTCTTCACTTGATCACATAATCACCGGCTGATTAATATCAGATATGAACAGGTCAACAGGATGCTAATGGGAGATGATGGCTTTGTTTACTGCAGTCGGGGGAATGTGTGTGTCAGAGTTTTTTATATTTCAATTAGACTGTCGCTACAGGATAGCGTGTGTGCGTGCGTGTGTGCGTGTGTGTGTGTGTGTGTGTGTTCTTTGCTTGGAGGTGCCTGTACCTTTTGGACCAAATGATTGAGATAATTATCCGAGCTGCTCACTGAATACAAATGACGCCGTGCTGTCTGTCTGGAGAGGACGCTCGAGCTTTAAAAACAGAAAGTTTGACTTATTTCTAATTTTCCTGTCCTTGAATCTCTTAATTGCTGTTTGATCAGTGCACACGTGCTGGTGTTTGTTCTGACTTTTGTGTACTTATTTAGTCAATATAAATCCTTTTTTTACGACTTGTTAATATCTTGCGCCATGCTGAGGTTACAGATTAGGGTCATTTTACTACTTCTGGACCCACGAAAGCGAGACGGCTAACGCTAGCTAGAGGTTCTCCATTGTATAATGCATGAGTGTGCAGGAATCAGTGCTAAGATCTGCAATCGAGACTGACTAGCTTCCACTTTCTGAGTAGAATTCAAACTTACAGCAGGACGGAGCCTCCTAAATGCTAAATGCTAATAGCCAAAATAAACAAACGCAACAAACGTAGCTGAGACCATAAAACCCCTTGAAAGAGCTGAGCTCCACTGAGCTGAGGAGCTCGGGCTCCTGGGAACACAGATGAGCTCCCATCTGGACCCATGAAAGAAAGGCCGCTAACCGCTAACGCTAGCTAGGCTTCCACCTCGCACACAAGCTACCTTAGACTTAGCAAGACTTGAAATAACATGAATAAAAAGTAACGTCCAGTGGGAATCAGTGCTAATGTTAGCCAGCTGGGCTAACTAGCGTGCTCTATCCACCTTCTGAGTGGACGCTTATTAGCTTAGCTCGCTAGCTTCACCTTTACGAGTCAAATACAAGCTTAATATCACATTGGGTTCAGTGTTGTAAAGGGAGAAGTTGGCTTACATTGCTAACACTGTGTGGTTTTTATAAAAGTGGGCAAACGACACGTTTTAACGATCCTGGGCTTTTTATTCAGATGGTAAATTGCTGCCAAGCTGGCTAGAAGCTCAGACTATAATGTGTCCAGAAACAGTTTGATCCCCTTTGGAAAACATGCACAGTAGCAGCAGCAGCATATAACATTATATATACTATATATACTCACAAAACGATTAAAAAATAAATACATTTCTTTGCCATTGTGATGCTGACAGATGACATTTGTGTAGGAAGACAAGCATCTTTTCATCTTTTAAAGGTAATCGTCCAATTACTGTGTAAATCACAGCTGGTAGCGTTTCCATTTTGGGCCAAAGACTTGTGGAAATGGGAGCGTCTGCCTGTCTGCTCAGCCCTCATCTCAGCACAGATGGATGAGGGTCGGGGGAGTCGGGTAGGAGCACTGACATCCTGTCACATACAGTGTGTACTTTGTCTAAATTGGCCAAAAATGTCATCATCTTCCAGTTTGAAAACTCCTGTGCTCAAAATAAGCTTCATCAAAATGCTTGTAGATGCCAGAAGATGTTCAAGACGCTAATTCAAATATCGTCTAAATGTGTGTTTAATATAACCACCATCTACATGTGGTAACGACAAGCTTTTAGCCAGTGAACTTAAAGTAATTGTACTTTCCAGCAGTTTCTCTGTTGCAGGTAAATGTGAAATGGAAAATCAATCTTCCACTGCAGCTGAATTGAAAAGTAGCTGCAGGAGAAGCAAATTGGGACCATTAGCCGACCTTTAGAAATTAATTTCACAGGCATTTCAGATGTACAGTTCAGCAACGGCTTAATGAAGGCGCCGCTGCTCCCAGGCACGTCCTCAAACACGTGGACCTCCAGCAGGACACATGCAGTAACTGTCTCACTTCACCTGTTAATCTGCAGAGGACACCGCGATAAATTACCCCTGAAATAATCTCCTGCGAGCCGTCGTGACATGCTGTCGGCAAACAATCACCCGGCCTCATTAGCATTGTGTGTTGACATCAGTGTGAACCTCAGCTGAGTACTGATGTCCCTGTAAGTCAACACTGGAAGTAAATGCAGGCGGCAGGACACACGTCCACAGGTGTTTCAGGGAAATGCAACAGGCAGAAGCGGCAGGCGCGATGCTAACGGAGCTGCAGAAAAACAAACACTGGTTGTTAACAAGGGTACAATTTAGTATATTTTCTATCTTTTCTTTTCCAGTGCCTCTGCAGATTGAATTGTTACAGTTCATATAACAGAGTGAGAAACCTACGTTTTATAAAGGTGTAAAAATATGTGTAAAGACGACTTTGTGTTGCGTCTAGTAAACTTTAAACTTCTTAGTAACTTTAACCATAAGTTCATAAAGGTTCGGCGATAGCACATGATACGTTAGCCTAATCCCGGGTTTGAAACATTTGAATTAGAATTAAAAGCAGCCAACATATTATTATGTAGGGGAGGAACGTGTAATGCTTTGTGACACTCCTTAATGTGACGTCTGGATTCACTTTTTGGTCAGAAAATAATCTCTATTAACAGTGGGGATTTCACAGCTTTGCCTGTGATTGGGTTTACAGAGTTTCTTAAGGTGTAAGTGGTCGCAGTTGTCGTTGTAGTTGCACTTTTGCTCAACATACATTCACAAATGTGTGCAGAAAAAGCAAAACGCTCGCGCTGATTCAAATGGCAGATGTCGTCTTTTGCAACGAAGCTCTTCATTAGCTGCGCTTGTCGAATGAAGTGATTCTGATTCTGTGTCGTGTGCTCCTCTGGGCTCAGGGCCCGGGGCAGCTGCACTCATCTCTCTCTCACACACACACACACACACACACACACACACACACACACACACACACACACACACACACACACACACCTGCCCATCTGCCCCTCCACTTTAACTGGAATCCCCAATGGGCTGTAAATGGTGGGACTCCACCAGAGGCCTTTTCCCTTTATCGCCAACATGCAGAGTGTGCAACGTCCACTAAAGATTGTCGGCAGGAGTTAAAAGAGCCTTGAAAAAGGTTTAAAGTGCCTGGTGAAGAGTCGATCATGAGCGAATCGTTCATTATGAACGAGCAGTAATGAGTCGTCTCGGGGAGACAGTCGTTCATTTTGGCTGCACAACAATAATAATAGTCTTACTCTGAAACCTCGTGAGAGGTTGAGTTGTTGCACAAACACAAAAAGGATGTCACTCTTTCACAAAGCGGTCCGTCTCTGCAGGGATCCGGACCAATTCCCCAACTTTTTTTTATTAATATCACTCATTTAAACGCTGAAATGTGTGAAAATAGGAGCCCTTTCACTTAATGAGGACTGCACTCGATGCAGGTTTTAATGCACAAGAGTCTTGTCGCAGTTCTTGTCGGTGAGGAAGTTTGATTCAAGTCCTAAACGCTCACGCTGCCCCTTCTTCTGTGTGACACGTTTGTATTTTTGGGATGAACTGACTTGGAGAGAAGTGATGAGGCCCAGAAGATGTGTGCACATCAATGAGTTGCAGGTAAGGGTTGAGAGGCTTCACCCCTCATAGGAGCACTTTGCAAAGAGGACTTTCTAGCATTCATTTAGCACCTGCTTTCCATTTCTCTCCTCCAGATTAAACAGGGGTGTATGTGCGGTGATGTGGTGTACCTCTGCCCAGAAGAGGTAATAATGGGCTTCGGGAGAGATTTATCCTCCTGTGAACACCACGAGACGAAGAGTGTGTTGAACCTTTAAAGAAAAGAACAAAAGAATTATGTTTTATTATCAGGAACTTCTTGTTTCTCGTTCTATCATCAAGAGAAGTGCAAATTCCTGCACAATCCGGCTCGACTCCAAATATATCTGTGCTTGTCGGTGTGTGGAAAGTGTCGGCGTGTTTATCGTACATGTTGTATAATGCATCAGGTGGAGGAGCTGGTGGAGGCTGGAGGGGGAAAGGGCGCCTGCTGCTCTGCTTGCCCTGCTTCCACTGTGACTGTGGCCCAGACACGAAGCATTAAAGATGGATGGAAGTATTAGCATGTGTATACTGTAATCAAGTGCCTTTCCATTTGTCTGGCATTACCTCAGTACTCATCTGCAGCCACAGCATGCACCAAACCAAGTCGGATAAAATCCAACTTCCTGTAAACACTCACAAGTTATAAACCGGCCCCGGAGGTAACGAGCCAGTGTCTCAACAGTACGAAGGCATCCACGCAATCAATCAGTCTGAGAGGTGTTTCACGGCATTTAAACCCATAATTATACACTTAACTGAAAGAAAACCTCCCAAATATATAAAAAAAAAACAGTTTTAACATGCAGCAGAGAAAAGGTGCAGTGAAGTGCGTGAATCAATGAATCACGAGTGAGAACATTTCTACTGTTTTCTGTAACAATCTGAACGGATCAACCTAATCTAACTGGATTCTGCAACTTTTAAACTTGACCGTGTTGTCATACCTACGAGCAACACGTACGTTTGGAATAGAAATTAAAATGTACACAACAATGCACCACACTGAGGCGACAGGCTGCGCTCTCTTAAAATACACCACCTGTGTGGAAAGTATTCTCAGACAAAACTCACCAAGATGCCACCGGCATCATACATATTTATATTACTCCATCCTTTATTCATGAGTCCCTCTCAGCTGCACCTGTGAACTGCTGTCCATTCATATATTATCCACCTTTTCTTTATTATCATATACGTTTAAAATCAAACAGGCAGCATCTTCCTGGTTCCCGTCATCCAGCCCAGTCTCACTCACCCCCGCAGGAGCCAATCACTAATCACCACGCTCTTAATTAGTCCAATTAAGTAGAACTAGCAGCATTGTAGCGTAGCCAGTCTATAAAACATTCAGGAATAATATTTGATTACATTTTTGAACATTCAGTGTGTTTTCTGAGTATCTGAAGCACAGACTCGGAGCACGTAGTGTGGAGTGAAGGATCGTGGGTATTAGTGACCGGTGATGGTGGGTGAAGCATCATTACTGTGTTATTTCTTGTTTCTGTCACAGATCTGGTAATGTGACACGCTTCGAACGAGAGCAGGAGGGCGTCTCTGTTGTGTGTGTGTGTGTGTGTGTGTGTGTGTTGCCTCGTTCTGTTGCTACCAGTATAATAAATAATAATAAATCCTCTTCTGATGAGGAAGAAACCTGCAACCTGTGTTAAATGAGTCCAGAGACGAATAGAAAACCTGCTTGTGTCAGCTCAGACTTTTCTTCTGTTCTTTCGTTCAAAGTTCTTTAAACAACTCTTCCAACACGTGTAAGTCACAAGAGTCACAACGTGTCAAAGGAATATATTCAACAAAACATCCAAATCATTCTAAAAACCAGCTCCGGCCACCATTCGCAACTTAAATACATGTGTGATTACTGCCCTCTGCTTTGATTCTCTCCGTCAGCCGCGGAGGATTGATGGAGATGTGTCGGGGGTCCAGAACCACAGGTGTTTGGGAGGTAGCCGGTAATGAATGGCTTCCAGTTGAATGTTAATCATGATTAACGAGTGAGAGCGGCCAGGAGGCGGTGGCTCCTGACAATAGAGCGAGCTGAGCAGGCGTAGCAGGGCCACGCGGCGGGGGGGTGTGGGGGGGTGGTCCAGCCGAGGACGGATGTTGACAACCTCCTGCTTTTCAAGAATCATGGACTGTCGCTTTACGTGGAGCACGAATGTGTTCTCCAGCTGAGGAAGCAACCTGTCACCTTCATGACATGAAGAACGTCACGGAGGCTCCACTATAAAGAGTAAAGATGTATCTGCCTGGCAAGAGTCGCATAAAATATCGAATTCACAGTTATAAGAACAAGATTCTTCTCATTTTATTACCCACAAACTACTATTGGATCTATTATCTTCGGTCTGTATCTGTTCCTGCAACAACAAGAGGAAACATCTCCACTTCACGCTCTGCAACGTCCAAACGTCTGGATTTAAAACGTATCATTTAAATTCTGAACTCGCTGACACGTCTCTGCTAACTTATTACAGCTGTTGAATTTTCCCCCGTGTGTTAGTACGATTCAGTTTACGGTTAACAAGTTAGCTAAAACATAGTCTAGTGTGAGGGCGAAGAAGTACCAGCACCACACTGTACAGATACTGTTACAGGTGAAAGTACTGCATTCAAAACGTAACTCAAAGCTTGTATTCAAAGCGAGTGACTGGATCAAAACTGCACCCAGAACAAGAGTGTTTCTGAGAAGGAACCCATCAGAGCGCCGCTGCTCACGTTAAAAACAAGCAGCGAATGAAATGAGACAATATTTCTGGTCCATGGTGCAGACGGAGCTCCCAGAGGCGCCCGTGCGTTGTTGATGTTTCCCTTCATGGAGGCCTGAGGGAGATGGAAATCACCTTGTCGCTCGTCAGCGAGCTGCTATAATAGCTCTGTATTGTCCGTATGGCGGCAGTAAACATGGACGGCAGAGCGCGTGCTGCTGCAGGCGGCCGACACAGGTGCTCATGCTAATCAAGTGGGAAAGAGTGTGTGTGTGTGTGTGTGTGTGTGTGCAGGTAAATCTTGTGTGTGTGTTTCACTGAACCATCTGTGTGCACTTCCTCCAAATGTTAGTGTGGAAGTATTCTCGTGTGTGTTAGCAGAGCATGCTAATGAGAGGGATTAGACACCCGCAGCCGGGCGGGGTCAAAGGTCGGATGATGTATGTACACAGGGCTGTGGCTCTGTCTGGTCCCACACTGACCCGCTGACCTCTCTGCCTCGACATCAGTTCATGAGCATGTTTGACTGGAGGTCTGTTGGCCTTCATGGACTCAACACCTTCAGTGTTTTGTTACAACAAGCTAAAGTTATTTTTGAAAAGTAAAATAACATTAAGACATCACGTTTTTAACGAGACAAAGAGCAAACTGAAAGTTGGTCATATGATAATGTGTAATGTGAGTGTCTTTCAGCTTCCTGTTTGGGTGACGGGGCCTTCGACTTGACGAGTGGGTTCACTCTCGGTGCTCCCAAAGCTACTGTACGCTACCTGGGGGCCGGCTAGCTCGGTCGGTAGAGCAGGAGACTCTTAATCCCACGTCTGGGGACCCCAGAGTTTGGAAGTCAATTTGGATAAAATGCCTAAATGTAAATGAATGTAATGTACCCGGCCATAGTTAGCAACTAGCTGGTGAGGAGCGGTGCCACATCTGCAGCTGAAGAGATGGATGTCTTCTCGGGAGCTGGCGGAGGCCGGAGCAGAGCCCCTGAACACTGGACTCCAGGGAGTCAGATGTGTTTCCCATCTTAGTTGAACTTTTTTAGTTTGCTCACTTTTGCTAATTAGCACCAAACAGATAAACAGAGAGTGAAATGTCAACCACCTGGTGGCGCTACAGGAAAGGTCGCTTTCCCTGGAGTCATTAAAGTACATCCTCTGGGAACCATGAATGTACAAAACCTGACGGAGATCTGCTACTTGACATGTACGCACAAGCATTTATACAGACCTGGAAACCAAAACGTCCGTCTCGGCTCTCGTAACGTTGTCATGACGACAGCAGCGTGGCGTGCAGAGCCGCAGGAGTGTGTGTTGCGTGTCCAGCAGTGCACTGTACGTCTGTCTGTCTGCCTGTCCTCCCTGTCTGTCTGCCCACGTGTCTCGCCTGTTTGTCCTTCCTAATTGTCCCCTGGGGACAATAAAGATTGACTGAACTGAACTCTGCGGTGTGTGAATGACTGATCGGTTGTCCGTTGCCAGGGTAACGCGGTCTCACTGTATGCGAACCTGTCGACCTTCACAGCTGTCTGTCTGCCTGCCTGTCTGCCTGCCTGCCTGCCTTTCCATCTCGTTTGAGTCTGTCAGGCTGTCTGGGAGTCGCTCTGCCAGTTAACGTCTGCCCGTCTGTCTGTCCACATCTTCAGTTACGTCTCCAACTCGTCGTCTTCAGTTTTGGGAACATCACGTCTTCACTGGCGGCTTTTTTCTTGTCTTGCCGGCTGTGGTCGTACAAGCTGCCGTGATAATGTGTCAAACGCTCCGTGAGCCTCGGGTGGTGGTTGTCGTCCCACAGTAGTGTTGCAGTGCTCAAATCTGACTTCAGAGTGAGACATCAGCTGGGTGTTTTCTCAGAGGATCGCACTGTAGCAGCACAACGCACTCACTGAAGTTAACGATAAATATCAGTTGTGATGGTCTGAACACACCGTGGACTCTCGTGCTACAGCACAGGTGACACCAGGGCTAATTGTAGTATCAGTAGCAGCTTGTTATTTGTACATCAGAGCTTGTGTTGCTTTCAGAACGTGTAGGTAAGTCACAGGTTTTCTGTTCGTCACCAGAGAAAAGCCAACGCACACTGGGACACACATTTTCTGTCCATTAAGAGAAAGTAAATGTCGTGGGAGAGCTTGTTAGGGCCGTCGAGTGCCTTAATGTGCCGGGGGACGAGATGAGTGATGGAATAAAACAATGGAGGGCTGGCGCGGTGCCTTTCATCCTCCTGTGTCTTTAGCGGCAGACGTGTTATTAGTTTGTACTCTGATTAAAGACGGGACTCGTCTAAATGCCCGAGAGTCACTCATTCTATTAGCCCTCACAAACCAGTGGGAGCTGCATTCAATCACTCCCTGCTCCTTTCTTTTGTTGTTTTTGATTACAGTGATGGCTTTCTTGATTAAATGAATATTAATTCTTTACCCCAGCCTGCCCCTGCACAGCGGCAAGCGGCTGCTGCATGGATTATAACCTTGATAGATAGATATCTCTGTGATTTAAGTCTTAAATGAACGCTTCTCTTCTAGTAGTGGTAGTAGTAGTCGGGTTTATCTCCGTTAAAGAATAAACTCTGAGCATGTTTGAGACTTTGTGACTCCTTCTTTTGTTTCTGAAGTTCTTCAAATGTTTTACACAAAGATGCATTCTCTTAAATATAAGTGGGTGAATCTTCCTGTGGACTGACGGATGGATGCAATCACATTCACGCTGATGAATTCTGTTGAAAATCTCATCTCAAGTTGCTTCTACTGTCCTTTAATGGGCATTTGGACACAGATCGATCACAATGATCGTATCCCGCGTTGTGCTTAATCGACATGTCTTTCCTTTCAGCAGGCTCGTGCTACAGCATGTCGCTTTCTTTTCTGTGATGACTTTAGATATCATGAGCCTTTAGGGACTGAATTCTGTTAGCACACAGATAATAGTGTTTCTTTCCAGCAGTCTGGAGTTAAAGATGTGTGTTCTTGCCATGTGTATGCCTCATTTTAGAAGAAGAAGAAGAACCCTCTTTATTGCAGCCATGGAACACCCAACACACATGCAGATCACACACATGCAGCTGCGTCCCACGCTGAATTTATCCTCTGATTTTAACCCATCCAAGTAATCCTTCCTCCTGAGGACAGCCTGGAGCAGTGGTCGTCCTTTTTGATACGGCGCCCGGGGACCAAGTCCAAGTCCAAGTGCTCATGCCCTGTCTTGGTCAATGGTTGTAGTCCTGATTAATACAAATTCCATTTATTAAATATATAAAGTTGTGACAAAGAAGTCGCTGTATGGATGTTATTGTGCATGTTAGGCATTATTATAAGGTCTTCCTCTGCTCTTGGTGCCTGCAGCGGCCTGGCAACATAAAAAAACACCATCTTGGATGTTTTTAAAGAGATGTCAGAGAAGCAGTAGATAATGTCATCACTCAACTCACTGCTGGGACTTGGGAGACGCAGCGAGACCAACATTTTGTGACAAAGATGTCGCGCTTGATTCTGGCTTTTTCCCACAGAGGCTACAAAAGGGATCAGAAGACACCTTAAAGTTTCACAACAAGAAAAAAACAAGATGGCAGATGTAAGCATCCAATGTAGGTTGCACCCCTGTTTGTCGGAAGGAGGCTGGGATCCACTCATCAGCCCCCCCACAATGGCTGGTTACATTACAGCAACATTTCCACGTTAGTGCACCAGGAGTGATCAGTCTGAGAGTGAGTGAGTGAGAGAGAGAGAGACCCCTCAGAAGCATGCAAGAAAAGTTTCTGATGCTCCAGATAAAAACCAAATGTCCGCTCAGAGGAAGGACCTCATTGGAGAGGCTGAAGAAGAGCAGTTACTGCTCATGGACAGGTTGGTCTTTGCTAAATATTAGTAGTTTCTCCCAGCTCACCTGTAGGAGGCCTGGTGGAGATGATGGAGGGTGGGATCCAGTCACTCAGTGGGCTCATGGGACTGTGGGGAGGCTGGTAGCCATGAGCAGCTGCACTGCAGCTCTACTGTGTCAGCACATAGCAGAAGCCCTGCTGTTTACCACACTGCTAGTGTCATTCATGTTAGCGGTGGGCTCCCGTGTTGCGTTTACTGCCAGCGCTCATTCATTACTACCTCGCTAATGTTTTCTGTTCCCGGCACTGTGCGAGAGGAACGTTCTGCTTCTGATCCAGCAGCTGCTAACAGCGAGAGGCTTCGGCTTAACCAAACCTTCAGATCCAAGCAGACGGGTGTTTGTAAGAATCTCCTGCTTTAACACCTTATGCCAACAACAGTCTGTGATTATGTGTACAGCACAGAGGAGGTAGTTCCTCTACGGTATTCTGTTCTGAAATGTTGCTGTGAGCTTTGCATATTAGCCTTCAAGTTGACGTCTGTTACGTCTGGCCAGCTGATCAGTGGGAACTTCTTGGCAAAACCTGCAAAATAATTTTGTCTGTTATTGAATCCAATGACCAAACACTTAATAGAAACCAGCAAAATTAAAACATATTGCAATACGAGTCCATTTGTTTCCATCATTTCTAGAATCAAGTGTCAAAGGAAAACGCACGGAATCAACGGAGCTCATTGTTAAGGTGCCCGGGGAGTTTTATCAGTTTTCGTGGTTTAAATCCGGCATTGTCTACGTTCAGGTTTGCTTGCAGACATTCGTCTCCTTCCCTGCTCTTCGTCTGGTGAATTGAAAGGTTTCTTGGCACATTACGATATCAACGGTCAGTCAGGAACAGTGTGAAACCTGTTTAAAAGGTTCTGAAGGCTCAAACTTCAGACTTTCCTGTTGTGCTTCCTGTTGATCTGATGGTGTTTTAATAACCATGAATATCACACATTGCTTTGAACGAGAGCATCTGCCAGGTTATCTGACGCTGTGAGAAAAGTGTCGGTGTGAAAACATGTTTGCAGATAATGAACTAAATTTTTAAGTATAATTAAAATACCATTAATGCCAGAATAGGACCGTCTGCAGCAGCAGCTCCACGAACAAGACCTGACCTCAGACTGACTTCTTTTACATCCATGCACCTCCACATTTGTTCCACATTTCTCTCCAAAGTTATCATTTCCCATCTTTTATTATTCCTTCAAATGAAATACCTTGTTGGCCTGAAGGCAAGAAGAATGTGTCACATTCATTTAACCGTGGCGAGGGAGACGTTTTACTCATCTTTGTCTCGCTAAATAGCACTCTGAAGTATAGAAGATGGAAACATTTTCAACCCAGTTCAATTTGTGTTAAACTACTAAGTATTTAACAAAGTTGACCCCCCCCTCACCCCCAAACATTCACATATGGTGACAGAAATGGATGAAACCTTGGGAGAAGCTATTTAAAAACAGAAAGTTGACATTTTTAATGGCTGCACCACTAGATCAAATGCTCACAATATCTTATGTTTAATTTTATACACTTTTACCCTAAAAATATCCACATTTTAAGACGTTCACACACTCCAGGAGGCAGCGAGAAGTGACGGTGTTAAAATTAACTCCAGTTCTGTACAGGACAAGTATTAAATTAACTTTAACCACAAGAGAGAAATCACATGTAATGTTTGTGGGTGGAGCACTCGGTCAGAGAAGTGAGGACACCAAGCACCAGACTTTAAACTAGTGGAGAGGTGACACACTTATCCATCTTCAATAACAATACTTTTAAGAAATGTTGAATTGATACATGGTCTGTGGGTGAAAGCAGGACATCCTCTTAAGAGCAGCAGCTCCTTCAGTAATCTCCCCTTCATTCAGCACTAATTGGGATCATTATTCCACAGAGACGGCGAGTGATTCCATTTTAGCTGTCGCTCCAGTCGAGCCTCTCTCACCCGAATCCCCCGATGGCTGACGGATCCACGCCGTCCCCTCAGATCTATAAACATCCTGAGCAGCGGCGTCGGGGGAGCGAGCGATTAACCAAAGACCAGAGACGAGAGCAGCGCCGGTGTTTTCTTCTTCTCGAAGGGGAATCTGACTGCAAGAGCACAACAGTAGAGACGCATGTTCCTGGAGGGAAATAGTTCACTTTGTTCTCTCCTGCCCACTTCATCTTAATAAAGTTGACCCAGAGGTTCGAGGGGTGAGCTTCTGACTGAAAGAGAGTCCACCTGAGTCCCAGAGCAGCTACGAGAATGTGGCTTATTTACAAAGAGAAGCTGCCGCAGTTCCGCTGAGCAGGAACGTGAACCCCGGCAGCTCAGAACACATGAGGTTGCACAAAGGGTGCAGAATGCATTGTGGTACACAGGGTGCAGCATGCATTGTGGTACACAGGGTGCAGCATGCATTGTGGTACACAGGGTGCAGCATGCATTGTGGTACATACGGTGCAGAATGCATTGGGGTACACATACGGTGCAGTAGGTCAAAGGTGAAATGAAGCGACTCTACTGTTGAAGAGACACTAAAAATGGCCGTTTCAGGGGATATTTTGAGTAATACACTGAATGCACACATCAGAAATGACTGTAGGTAGAAATTTAAATAGTTTTCCTATTTTAATTTCTACCTACAAGCTGCTGCAAGCTGCAAAGGTTGCATCAGTTTCCTGGATAGTATAGTACATGAAACGCTCAATGTTGTACTGAAAATGTCGGCAACAACTGTGCATAAAGTGCACAAAGCAGGTTGGTATTCTCTCATGAATCCAGGTTGTGATCGTCACTGATACAGATAAAGTAGAGAGAGAACCGTTAAAAGAAAGCTATTAGACCTTGAAAAACAAGTGAGACCTTAATTATGCAAAGGCAGTGCGAATCAATACAAGGGAAGCGTCCCTAATACATGTTTTCCACTCCGCCCGACTCGGAAACTGCCACAAAAAGTGCTCCGCTTACAAGATAAGACAAATCAAGCGGGCCTCATGTTTTATTCAAAACGTATGCCAGTGCTTTTTTTTTTTTTTTTTTTTCGCCCTAGTCTGGACAACATCCACATCTGTGACCACATCTTGGCGGAGTATTACAAAAAAAAGCGTCACAGCCAATCTGTCAGGGACGCGACCACTTCATCGGAAATCAAATCCATCATCCCTGACGTCGGCCGGAGGGGAAATACAGAGGGTTTCATTAAAGAAGGCAGCTCTATTGGTTAATTGACAGACATTGATGGAAATTGTTCGCAACATCAGACTGTTTCTTATTTTTGGAGCATCTCCCATCTGAATTACACACACACATTCTTATAAGGACATTTCCATTATTTCTTAGCCTCTAATCCTAGCAGTAATCATCAGTACATGACTAAACCAACCCTTTCTCTAACCTAACTCTAATCCCTTATGATTAACTTAACCCTAGGATTAATGGTTAACCTGATGTTTGTCCCCACAATGTGACTTTAACTCTAAAAGTGTGTCTCTAGGCCGTCTACTAACACACTATTCATACTAAGTAGGACGTACAATTCTATATGTAGTGCGTTCCAGCTGCAGAAGTATGCAACGTGAGCTCACCCGACATACTCAACTGCCCCAAAATGCATTGCATCTATAATATAATCTATAAATAATTACTAACGATGGATAGTGAACGTTACACAGAATCTACTCAGGACCCAGGTTGTTAAAGGTGCAGGTATAAAATGTTCTGTAGAAATAAAATGTAACACAAAAATATTCAATCAATATTTTGTGTTGATTTACATTTGTGAGAAACATTTCATTCAACAGTAACTGGAACCGCTAATGTGATCGATACGGTCATGAGATGCAGAACCGTCTTGCTTCAGTACTTCAGACTGTACGTACTGACAATCTGCAGTACTGACAGTCTGCAGTACTGACAGAGTCTGCAGTACTGACAGTACGTACTGCAGACTGTCGGTACTGCAGACTCTGACAGTACCGACAGTCTGCAGTACTGACAGTCTGCAGTTCGTACTGACAGTCTGCAGTACTGTCAGAGTCTGCAGTACTGACAGTCTGCAGTACCAACAGTCTGCCGTACCGACAGTCTGCAGTACCGACAGTCTGCGGTACGTACTTACAGTCTGCAGTACTGACAGTCTGCAGTACTGTCAGAGTCTGCAGTACTGTCAGAGTCTGCAGTACTGACAGTCTGCAGTACCAACAGTCTGCCGTACCGACAGTCTGCAGTA